>VCJN01001217.1:0-24639 GCA_006384855.1 Tetraselmis striata | reverse complement strand
TTGGCAACATCCATCCTGGCGCTTCTACTTTTATAAAACCTCAAACCATCCGCCGCCAGCATGAAATTCATTTCCGCTCTATTTATCACGTTGTAGGTATGTGGCGAACATTCCTGCAGCTCCCGCCCGTTACGATTAAACCCCCGCGACTACTCACGAGTAGTAGCGGAGCAGTGGCGCTTACCGCCGCGCTTGGTGATTCTCTAGAGTATCGTTAAGTACTGCACTCGTGCCCCTCCCGCCGTACCTTAGTAGTGATAGTGATGATATCGCGATGAATAGTGATGACTCGCGACTACTGGTGCCATGTAGTGATGACTTACGACTACTGGTGGCGCTACTCGTCACGCTATTCTCTAGTACTCAGTGCAATACATCGCTGCCGTACACATGCCTCTAGCCTGAAATAAAGTACTGCGGCGCTTAACGTTAAGCGGGGTTTAAGCTTGCTACAGACATGCGATTACTCGAGCTTACTATGTGGTAAGCGCGGTTAAGCGGACCACGTTTCGACGAGTGTTATCGATATCCATAGCTCATTATAAACATTCGGAGCGGAAACCGCGATAAGCTCCGGAGCACATGCCAGAAGAGCAAACTCTGTGAAGAATGAGATGACCAAGCAAGTCCGGCATCTGATTCTTGATGCGATACGCCTCACTCCTGATGTTGGTGTTGGTGGCCGCGATATGCTCTCGAACCGGTAGTGGTGTATGTGAGACAATCGGCGGATTTCATGTCCCCCCATGTGGCAGGAGGGGTCAGCAAGACCATCAAAGGACCGGAGCGATGAGGACCTTTGAACAAATCCTGGAACTTTCTAGGGAAGCCTGTTGGGCCGAGGTCATCAACCTTGGCTCGGTACTTGGTGATGGCGTCAAGGCGAGCGGCCGGTTGCTGATCCGACACTTTGTCTTCCACATCCCAATTGATGATGTGGTCCGAGAGATATTTCCCCAAGTTCCTGGCCGGTTCGTCTGGCGTCAGCAGTCGGATTGCCTCCCTGCCCTTTGCCGTGCCAATGGCATTCATGACCTTGATGCTTGCTCGACGCAAGAGATCGCGAAATCTCCAGGTCTCAATCATCGCGAGCCGCTCTGCGTTGGTGTGCGTAACAACCATGGGGCCTTTGTCGCCGGCATGCTTTATGTCATCCAACTCGTAGAGGTTCGGGGTCGCATTGTGCTCGCCTTGGCTGAGCAGTCCAACCACCAAGTACATCTGGCCCACAGGAAGATCCGCGCTGTCGTTTTGCTTGGCAAGAGACGGCTCGTCAAGCCAGGGCGCACCGGGCCAAAGCCAACATCCTGGGTCGAAAAACAAAACTTCAGTACGGAGAAAGGAATGATAGTAGTCCATGTGATCAATAGACACTGGGTTAGGTCACAACTTACCTCCATGAGGGCGGCTCGGAAGTGAGCTCTGTCTTTGCCGAAGCCGTACTTCTTGTTATCGAGGATGGCATTGATAGGCTTCCGAATTGCTTCGTAAACCTTCCTCACTTCCTTCGGGGAAAGTTTCCTGCCGTAATTGAGACGCTCGAGTCTATCGAGTTCTTGCCGGTAGAACACGAACATGTCGCTCGTTTTGGTTATGGCTTCGTCCCATTCTCGAACCCCGAGCTCCACATGCCGGTAGGCTTCAGAAATCTGCTCAAGGGGCTCAAAAACATTGCGCAAATCAATTGTCAGAATCTAGCAGCAGTAACAACAAGATAAAAATTTCATCATGTACGCAGCTTGCCGTTGTGGGCGCGAGCAGAGGTCAATCAAATTTGAGAACTCGCTGCTCTTCTCATCTTTGATGCCGATCTTCTCAAGTTCAACTTGAAGAATTTCAGACTTCTTGAACTCCTTCACAACTCTAATTTGCGGAAGTGCCCTAAAACCGGGGCAAGTTGCAGCATGTTGTGCATACCAGCTCTCGAAACATCTGCGAAGGTTCTGCACAAACAATTGCACCGATTTCAAAATTCCGAACGATTGTACCTCTGATGACAGAACGTTTCGTCCCGCTGATGACAAACCGTTTCGTCCCACTGATGACAAACCGTTTTGTCCCACTGATGATAGACCGTTTCGTCCCACAGATGACATACCGTTTCGTCCCACTGATTACAGACTGTTTCGTCCCACTGTTGACATACCTATTTTTAACCCACTGACGACAGAACGATTTTGTCACACTTTACGCCTATTTGGTTTCAAGGTCGGCTTAGTAAGAATGTGGGAGATTTGGTCGCTCACTAGGAGTTTGTGCATGGACGTGTCTCCAACGACAGTGTGACCCGCCTCGTTGAGCTTCATAGACATGTAGCGGCAGACTTCCGGCGAGAGGCCGATATACATCTTGTCCGACGTGAAGCGGATGCCTTTGTTGGCTTCGTAGATTTCCGAATCGTTTTCCTTCACCATGCGCTTCGCCTCCCGTTTGTGTTGGCTTGAAGCGCGCCCGGAGAGCCCAGAAACTTGATGATGACGTCGATCTCTGGCTTGTAAAAACTTGAATCCGCCAACCTCGGCTTCTCCCCGCCTTCGAATGCTGCGACTAGCTCCTTGAAGCTGGCCATGGTCAGAGCGAGGGGCTCGTACTCTTCGGAGAACACTGAGCCCTTGTGAACCACTGGGGAGGACACTGGGAAATTCTCGGCGGATAGGGAAGGATTCCTCTGAATAAAAAATGCAAAAGGGATGTCAGTAAGTTGCATTGAGTACTGATTTAGATTTGTCTACGCATTTGATCCGGATAGGTGTACAACAAGTCAAGATAGGCTTTTACCTTGTAGCTTTGCGCCACCATATTGCGGCCTTGCAGCTTTGGGGAACGGAATTCAAATTCCGGCGGCGGAGCGACGAACTTTTCGGATGGGAAGCTGAAAATGTGAGGTAGCCCCGTATCCTTGTCGGTGACGAGGTTGATTGTCGGCGTATAACATGTTGATGTCGCCACCGTGATATGTCTTCACCTCTGGATAAGCAATCTCGACCCTGAGGTGGCCGTAAGAGATCATGTCGACGGCACCGGTGTTGCTGAAGCCATTCAAGGCCGGCGGGACGGCAAACGTATCGACGTATGGAAGCGCGTTCTCAAAATCCTTGTCAATGTTGGCCAAGTCATCGATGTGAATCGTACCATCCGCGAAACCTCTCAGCGCCTCCGCCAGCACGTTGCGCTCGACCAAAGTCCATGCGTAGTAAGGCTGGAACCGCGGTTGGTGGGAGAGTGGCGGCTGGATTGCGTGGAGTAGCAACCTCTCAAAGACCACGTCGATTCTGATCTCCTTGTACAATCCCAAGCGATAAGGTTCCAGACAGATCTGGGGAAACAAGCATGGGAATATTAAAACTTGAAATATTGACACGCAAATTCAGAAACTTCGGCTGTGGTTTACTCACCCCGTACCGTCCGTCCAAGCCCAGCTCGACGTCCTTGATCTTTCCGAGGCACGCGAGAAGTGGCCCCTTCGGATCATCGAAAAAGTCTTTGCCAGTCAGCAGGCTCGCCTTGTGCAATTCGATGTACAAATGAATATGTACCTCAGCACTTGTATCCTTGAACTAGTTGAGAGTCCAGCTCCGCGAAGTGAAGTTGTTGTAGCCCCCATCATGTGCTTGGGGGTCGTCGCGGTCGTCAAAGAAGTCGCTGAAAGAGGCGATTGTCATCAGCTTTGTCTGCCTCTCGGGTCCAGGAGTGCCGGTGATGTCGAGAGCTTGCTTGCGCTTCTCCGCCGCCCGTTGCCTCCGTTCTTCCTATGTGCCGAAGACCTCTTCATCGGTGCACATACTGAGGATTTGAGGAACCCACCTTCTCGGAGCCTCGGCAACAAAGGCTCGAGAGCCATAGGCGCTAGAACCGGACGCTTGCCCGGTAGTCGGCGCTGGAGTCTCGAGCTTGGGCTCGGGCTCAGGGGCTCTGTTTCAGGCTCCGGCTCTGGCTCGGGCTCCGGCTTAGTGGGCTCTATTTCAGGCTCCGGCTCTGGCTCGGGCTCCGGCTCGGGCACCCGCTCTGTGGGCTCGGATTCAAGCTCCGGCTCTGGCTCGGGCTCGGGCACCCGCTCTGTGGGCTCAGTTCCAGGCTCCGACTCATGCTCCGGCTCGATCTCGATCGCTGGCTATGTTTCCGATACTTGAGGCGGCCCTTTAGACAAAGAAGTCGGGGAACCTGTAAATAATCAGTAGAGAGTACTCAACACACCTGCAGTGGGCATCACGATTAACTTACTACTGAACGGTATCGCCATGCACCATCAAGGCAATCGTGATTTTCTTACCTGGGATCCCGATTACCGGCTGCCTCCGACGCGGTTGCCTGCGCCAATTGACATGTTGGATCGTCAGATAACTCACTAACGAGAAATCGAATGGATTGGGAGGGCAAGAATTGATACTTTAAGTCACAATTACCTGGAGTCACAAGCGTCTTTGAAACCTTTTCTTTTCCCTTGGACTCCTTTGGAGCTTGAGGCGCAACTGGCTCATGTGCCCGTCCTTTCGAACGTGTCAAAACACATAATTTCAATCTATGCAGATATCACGGTGCACACACGAAAATCAAGTGATTGGAGAGGCAAGGACATGATTGAAAGTGAACTTGCATGAACTTTTCGTAATCGATCAGCCTTTGCGCTGTCTGCATTTGAGCATCTGACAAGACTTGGCTGCTCTCGATTCGGGCCCTCAAAAGAGCGGCGGCCGATCTCTCTCCTTGCGAGTGCGTGCCGTAAGCCGGCACTCTACCTCCTAAAAGGCTCGGTTTCCGGGGGATACCTGATGCTTCAGCGCCCGCTCTAGCTGCAGAACCTGCGGCTGCACGGCTCTTCTTCGCCGCCGGCTGCTCGGGCACAGAAGATGACGCCTTGTCCTATCTCCCGGCTAGCGCTCCGAGCGCATCGAATTCTATTGCTTTCTCAGTAGGTTTTGATGTCCGCTTGGACCTTCGACCTGTACATATCAGATTCTGTTAGTACTTGTGGTCCCGCTAATATATACCGATTTCGTCCCACTGACGACAGACCGTTTCGTCCCACAAATGACAGACCGATTTCGTCCCACTGATGACATACCGTTTTATCCCACTGATGACATACCGATTCCGTCCCACTGATGACATACCGTTTCGTCCCACTTATGACAGACATATTTCGTCCAACTGATGACATACCGTTTCGTCCCACTGATAACAAACCCGTTTGTCCCACTGATGACATACCGATTTGTCCCCCTGGTGACAGACCGTTTTCGTACCGCTGATGACAAACCGTTTCGTACCACTGATGATAAACCGTGTTGTCCCACTGATGAATCTGAGGAATCCAGATGGACAACACCGTCAGGGAGAACAAGAATAGGAACGTGGCGGCCCTCTGCAATTGGCTTGTGTCTATCGGCATCTGCGACGTCATTCATTTGGTCTTCTTGCACGTCGGGCACACTCACGAACGGGTTGAAAAGATCTTTAGCCGCATCAGCCTTGCGCTATCTCGCAGCTCCGCCTACACAATCGAGGCCTTTCTTGACTTGGTGGCGAAGGCATTCTCGCCCACTCCGGAGATTGCTGAGCTCTCATTCTCCCTCGACTTCTCTGAGTGGTTAAGGCCCCATTTCCAAGACCACATTCATGACATCAGTAAGCCGCACAAATTCGAGTTCACCCGTGACGACGCCACCGCGTCTGGCGGCTCGTTGCGCACCGCCTTGTGGTCCAGCACACCGCTTTCCGAGCCCGTGCAGATCTTGAAGAACGCGCCAATTGGGACGCCCGAGATTCGTGCGGGCCGGCCCCTTTTGTACGCTCTATGCGACAAAAAGAAACCCGACGCGCTGAAGGTCCAGAGGTACTTGGATGACTTCAATAAGGACAGGTCGTACATCACGGACCTTGCGGTCCAGTGGCACTTCTCTTCAGTCGAGCGCGAGAGCTGGAAGAATCTGCTCGACGACTTGGATGAGATGCAAACAGCTCCTTCAGCAGCTTTCTCCGGGTTCTGGCCGCAGCGGAAAGAGGGAGTTGACGACTTCTTGCGCGAGCACGGGCAGACCGCGCCCGCTGAGGCACGTCCCATGATGGCTACCAACGCCGACCTCAACAATGCCGAAGCCGCTCGCGTTGAAGCCGAGGTTCGTGCTCAAGTGCTTCAAGATGACAGCGCCTTCCATGGAGTTCACGCCGGCGCCAAGGAGAGGCTTCATGACAACACATCGCCCAGCGATGCAAAGGGCACGAACCTCGTTGTCATTGACGTCTCCGATGTGAGTCCCATTGTTTGTCATTTTTGTCCTTTATGGGACAAAACAATTTGGTTCGTCTACCTTGCTTGTTATTTTGTCCCAACTGGGACAAAAATGGCGTGGCGTCTAGCTCGGGACTAACACAGCTCGCGGTCTTGGCCATCATTAGGTGCATGAGGAAGACAAGTGTCCTGAAACTCTTGGTGATTGGGAGTCGAGATTCGTCATCGGGCTTGTGAAGTTGCGCGAGACTACCGAAGACACGTTGACCGTGGCCGTATCTGAGCCTTTCCATGCCGATGCAAAGGGCAAACCTCTCATGCCCCTATGGTTTTACGTGCAGACAAAAGGAGGGAAGAAGCCAGTTGACACAAGCTGGGAGAAGTGCTTGACGCTTCCTTGGAAGCTTGTTGAAGCCGTCCCCCTGTCGTACGCGAAGGCCATCCACGACGCGTCGGGAAGTCGCGAGGTGTTCAACGAGGACGGCACCATGGTCAGAAAGAAGTGGTACGGTAAAAGCGTCCAAGTCGTGAAGACAGAGTGGCGCAAACATGATGGCGAATCAGCCAGCCACGAAACAACTGCGTCCACGTCATGTCAACCGCTGACCCCGGCGCAACGCGAACCCGGCGGAGTCGTCAAGTTTAACGCAGCCACGAACTAAGAAGGACTTGCTTGAGTTGGGGATGCTCAACGAATAAACTATTAGCAACGTCTTCTGGCTAGCCGGTGGGTTTAATCATCATAATAAATATCACATCGCTTCCCGCGGTAACCCGTACTGTAGTGCGAAAACTGCCCGAATATGTTATATCCAAAATGCCGTTTTCCGCCCACTCAACCGCACGCGTGCGGGTGCGGCCTAGCGCCATGTACATGCCAACCCACTCGTCACCCTGCCACATTCTCACTCAGAGCCACTCACCGCCCCGCACCCAACCGAAGCACTGGCTCCCGCAAGGGCGCAATGGACCCTAAACGGGACTTTCGGCTGCCTGGCGCGGCTTCTCTGGCCTCGGAGGCCAAGCAGTTGGGCATCTCCGTGGTCGCCCTCAAGACCATGTACAGTGCGCGCACGCCCACCCACCCACATTCCTCAACCTCGCACCCATGCCGCTGCTTTACTCCGCCTAGGAAAAGTGTCTTTAACGGTAAGGGGACCTAGCCACGTGTATTAGGCAATTTTCTGCCTAGTGGATTCTCTCCTAGTGTGTTTTACAGTCCCCTAGTCCGGTTTTCGTGGATGGGTATTTCTGTGGCTATGCGCGAGTGGGAGGATGGCACCGGCAGGGGCGTGGCACCCACCCGCAGCCGACCCGGCCTCGCAGCCAGGACTAAAGCCCGCTACCCAAACCACGACGGCACCAGGTTCCTGGACCTCTCCTCGGATGAGGACTAGGACGTGGGGGGTAGTGGGTCGGAGTGGGAGTACGAGAGGAGCGACGAGGAGGACGACTTGGAGCTGTCCCCGACTACCGGGCGCGTCCTGACGGCCCCGGAGCGTCTCGTCAAGCACGGCACCGTCGAACGCGGTGCCGCTTACTGCTTGCCCTGCCTCGCCGAGGCGGAGGCCTTCATCATCACGGACGTCGATGGCGGGCAGCCCATCGGTCTGCTCTACAAGTGAGCGCCGCAACGTGCATGTGCGATGGCGGTGGGGTTGGGTGGTTGATATTTACAATTAACTAGAAATGCTAGTCGTACTCCCTACATGCCATTCTAACTTTTCTGTTGCCGCCCCCGGCCCGCCCTTCAGGATACCGGCCGGCACGTTCTGCCGGCCGTGCAAGCAAGACGCCGGCAGCCAAACGGTCGGAAGCCCCGGCGTGCCGATGGGACGGTAGGCAAGTACGGCGGTATTACGGTCTCCGACCCGTGGCAATCACAATTCAGCAAGTCGCCATACTAGCTTATGTAACCATGGATATGGCACTGCACAATGTGGCAGTACACGGTGGCAGCGTCATTCTCACCTGCAACATTGACAAATGCCTGCACGAATTTCTTTGCCACATGCGTGACATGTTAAGCGCGAGCCTCTTGCAGGTGCAGAGGTGGCAGATGGGCGGTGCCTGGTGCGCGCGCTGGGTCCACGGGCTCGAGCAGCAGCTCCTAGAGCTGCTTGCAGGTTTCCCATGCGGTTTGCGCCTTCACATCATCGGAGGCGCTCACCGTTGGGTAAGTCTCCCTGACGTGCTCCAACGCCTTGTCGTACAGGGCGAACAGCTTGACACACTCTGCGCCGATGATGAAGGACTCCTTCTTCTGGCCAATAGAGAGAGCATCTTGCTCCTTGTTCTGTCTCTTCTTGCTTTTGACTGTGATGCCAAGCTCGTCGAACATCCACTGCCGCAGCGCCTGCAGGTCCTCTGGGGTGGCGCAGTGGCGTTGGACCGTGTAGTAGTACAGCCCCGCCGTGATGCGGAGGTTGATGTGCAGGAGATCAGGTATCTTAAGCTTGGCTCCGACGTGTAGCAGTGGGGACTTGAGATACCTGCAATGTGCATATAGTTATAAACAATCAGCAACATAGTATTACCAATCAGCATGAAACATATTAATACATATGCAAACGCTGCAAAACAATTCGAGATAACATACCTCTCCGCAGCATGCAGCCTTGCAAATTCCCTCAGTTCGTTCTTGATCTTCTTCGGGGCGACATCGGGGATCATCTTATTGCAGCACGGGCACGTGTATGCCTTGTCCACGATGCCCTTTACAAATTGCGAGACGCGCATGCCGGCTAGCTCCTTGTCCTTGTCCTGTACCGCCCGGGCTGGCTGCTCGGCGCACTGCACCGCCTCGCCCTCACGGAGGTGCATCACCTCAGCATGCAGCTCAGCCAGCTGTTCCTCCACGCTCCGGCGTGCGAGCTGTTGCGCCTGTGTTGTTGGTTGGGCGACCGCCATGTGCGACTCCAACGAGGCGACCGCGCCATCGCGCCCGGCGTGCGGGCGGGCAGCGTAGCGCCGTGGCCGACGCGCGGTGCTAACGAAGCGCCCAGCGCGCGCCGCGTTCGAGGCCTCGTCCTTGCCTTGGCGGGCCGAGGCGTTCCACAACAATAACTGGTGCCTTTGTAACTCGCGTTTTGCGGGCGACGGGCGGGCGGGCTTTTGCCTCACGCCGCATCCGCGGGCGATTCGGAACCCCAGACAGCACCATCGCGGTCAAGCCCTCTAACTACGAGTGCGCCCCCCCCCCCCCCCCCCCCCCCCCCCCCCCCCCATGCGTGCCCCACGGGCCTCTTGCCAGTCTCTTGGACTGACCGACGACCGACCTCGGTGGGCCATGTGGCAGGGATGGCATGGCCCCACCGCCGGCGGCTGTGCCTGACGCCTTTGTGTTGTCCGTGGTGTATTCGGAATCCAAACTACGGTACGGGTTACCGCGGGAAGCGGTGTGATTGATTTGCCTCATCTTGTCCCATTTTGGACAAAATGCTCCAAATCCAGCATTGGATATGCGTCGCGGCTGCATGCACGCTGATGAATGCTGCACTGCACCCTAGTATACAAACCCAAGCTACACCACCCGTAAGTCTTAAGTACTGATAGTAGACCGGAAACTAGGGTATAACCACACCCTACGGTGCAAAATGAATTCCACGGTGCAAAATAGGTTAAATTACTGTTCCTTAGGGCCAAAACCGCTAGGATAGAAAGGCAGCTTAGTCAACATAGAAGGCTTGAATTTAATACTTTTTCCCTAGCTGGTCCGACGGAGCCTGTGCCATCGGTGCGAAGTTTATGGTTGGGGCGGCACGCTCACATCGGTTGCTGCGGGGTCGCTATGGAGATCCCGCAGCACGCTGCCTGCGCGGCCGTAGCGGTCGCGACCCGCCCACCATCGCCGCATAAAGAGGTACTTTTGGTGATACATGCGGTCGTGGTGTCGGTAAATGACAGTCGTGGGCTTGCTAGAGGCTAGAGCATGGGCAATGGGTCGCGCGATGTGCGCGTCGCGTTGCCGCATGTGCACACTGAACTAACGGCGCGAACCGCATATCGGATCGTATATTCGGGCAGTTTTCGCAATCTCCTGCGGATTACCCCGGGAAGTGTTGTGCCTTGGGCGTCCTTGCCCAAATCCGGGAAGTTGTGCCGAGCGAGGTATAGTTCCTCACGTTCCCTTGCTTCTTGGATTGCACAAGGTACACCGTCAGCACAACCCACAAGGATAATGTTCGCAATGGGGTTGGGAGGAAGGGGGAGGAGGATGTACTCTAGAAACGCGGCGATGACGGTCTCCTTGGCGTAGCTGTGGTTTTTGGCTGTGTAGCCGGCACGGAAGTTGAAGGTATATCGTAGCATATCCGCTCGGTGTACGGGGGCGCGGCGATGGGAAACCTCGACATCTTCTTTAGAGGGTAAGGGATCGATCCTCGTATGAGTGTCACGCGGCCATCATCAGTCGTCAAAGATAGCCAACAGCAGCGCCTTGTACTGAGCTGCAGGAGCAACATCAAAATGCATCATGGGGCGGTCACCGCCTGTGAAATTCAAGTCCTCTACACATGCATCTGAGGAGGTGAGCCACCCGCCGACTCACTGAACTTGCAGGTAGGACGACAGCCTCCGGCTCATGGAAATACGGCATGAACCGTCGACGGAGGCGGTTGTAACGCCAGTGCCCATGCCAGATCCCGAAGGGGGGGGGGGGGGGGTCCTCGGGTGTTAAGTTCAAGATCTGGACACGCAACGCATGTGGAGTACCTTGCAACGCGTCGGGTACAAGGTAGAATACAATGAGACGACATCATCATCGCACACTTGAAAACATGCTGTACGCAGATTCTCCTTCCCGACTTTGTCGAACTGCTTCCGCTCAGCCCAGTTTTCGAGTATGTCCCCGACAGCATAGCCGAGCGAAAGCGTCGTGGCCCTGGGGATTTGCTGCGTGAAAGCGGATATCGCAGACGGTGGCCTAGCCCGGGAACCGTGCTTGCCGCATGTTTGCATGGATGCGGTCCTTGCTGCAATGATCGCCGAGTTGTATGGTCATGCCTTGAGGCCTCAAAGCTTCGCCTTGGGGGGGTACATGGAAGTAGCTTGGCGTGCTTGGCCATGATGGAGGGCGATGGGGAACGGGCAACTATTGTACTGTCTGGTGGGAGTGCGAGTATGCGTCAGGTAGGCGCGCAGCTGCTTTCGGGAAAAGCCAAGTCCTGCGCCGCGCCTGGACGACTCGCGCTGCGCTATTTTATAGCGCAGGTCGTAGCAGTACGAGCACCCGGAAAAATGGGCCAACGCGCGGATAGGCTATCTAGCTAGTCCCAGTTCGCCTAGGCCGTCTGTCCGGATTAAGAGTACATGTACCCGTAATACCGGCAAGCCTTAATCCCCGCTTGGATAAATTCCCTGTTATGTTTTGTTCGGATCGACCATGCATCTGACCCGGGAACTTTTGCTGACCAAGGCGCTAAGTGGTAGAGCGAGTGACTACGAGTGTGTAAGTCGGCAGCTCGAGACCGGCCGGGCCGTGAAAGCTTAGTCGTCACTGCATACTCGTACCGGTATTGTCTCATCTCGTAGCAAAGACGCAGTGATTCACTACCGGGGTACGTCGCGACTTGAATGAGGACCTGAAAATGGGCCAACGCGCGGATAGGCTGGCTGGTCCCCGGTCGCCTAGGCCGTCTGTCCGAATTACGAGTACCTATACTCGTAATGTACCAGCAATCCTTAACAAGGTACATCCCTTGTCCGCTCGGTTGAGCGGTCGTCTCGTACGCGAAAGGTCCCGGGTTCGATTCCTGACCGATTTATTTTCGGCAATATCGTCCCGGCGTGTCCTGGGTTTCCCCGGTTGATGCAGTAGCCCTTCGGGGTTCGAATGAGGCAATGGTGTTCGGGCTCTGCCAGACCTACGACTGCAGTTGGAGCAGGAGGTCGAGTATTGGGGCGGCTTTGGCCGATGTCCCGGGGCGAACTTTACATTTACTTTTACGAGCACCCGGGTTGATGCGTATCCATAACAACGTAATACCCGCGTAATTGTGTAAAATCCTGAGCCATATACCCCGTATGACGACCGAAATTAGCGTGTAAATTAGGATACATGTGTCGCCGAATGACACATACGTGCTCCATGTTCGCAATTCGCCCGTAACTACCCCTTGACGGGGCAGGGTCCCGCAATGAGCTTTTAATTCGGCGGTACGCGTTGCACAATAGGCCCAAACATTGAGACAATCGATTGACTACGTCGGGGCTGCCGACGGTGGGGTAGATAACATCAGCAGTACTGCCCAACTGCGCGCGCTCGATATAGATGCAGCCCCGGACGTGAAGCCACGGCCCGTGGCGAAACGGGCAGCCCCATGACCCGAACCCGCCGATCCGGTGGGGGGAATCTCCGCCCCGCGCGCCCATACCCCACGAGGTGATGTACTGCCCGTGGGACGATCTACATGAGAACGTGTGGGCGAACATTCGGGAAATGGGCCGCTAACAACTGCCCGGTAGTGTTTGGCGCCCCATGCACATGAATGGGTCCGTCAAAGGACTTTGACTATCTTACATCGGGCAGCAATTGTACACGTGTACATAGTCACTCCTCAACCCCTTCGAATAACTCCCAAACGTCTGAGTTTTTCACCGTAACTCAAACCGCAAACTGACAACCCACCGGTCTCGATTTGGTGTGGTTGCCAGATCCTCTCGGCACCCTATTGCCAGGCACCCGCGCGAGAGCAAGATGGGCCAACCGCGGCATGCCCGCCGAGATCAGCACTTATTGTAAGGTATTTGTTGTGGGGCGCGCCATAGGCGAGCTGTGGGCGTCAATTTATTTTACTAGTCGTTTGGATCACGGTGAAGGTACATGTGGCGGCACAAGGTCGATGGTCCGCATCTCGCGGTCGCCCCTGAGGGATCGTCAATTGTCCACGTGCGTGCACAGTTGCCCGCCGATATTTTCTAGACGGTCGAACCATCCACTCGACACGGTCACCCTGAGCAAGTCACAAAAGTTACAGGGTGGTTTGGTGGGCAATCACATTACAAGACCATCCGACTCGCATCCGTATGGCAGCCCCGAAAACTGTGGAGGACGTGAAAATATACAATCGTCCAGGCGCCATTGCGCCCAGCCACGACCCCAGTCAACACAATTGCCTCAGTAGCCCCCTACTATAATGGGTGCGCCCTACGCCATATGGACCTGACAACGACAAGGTAGAGCGTCGAACGCCACTTGGACATGCGTCCCAGTCTCGAGCGGCATGGCGTGTGTAGCTTGGGGGTCTACGCGAAATGGCGACTATTGGTGCAAGTGCTGCCGTCCCACCGCCGTTTATCTCGCCGCCAACTTCTAACCAGCGACGGCAACTGGTGTTAGCATGCATATGCCAGGCTAACTAGTCGAGGCGGCGAAAACTCAGCAGCATGTGCTTAGAATTCCAAGGCACTATACACGTGTACAATTAAGCCCGTAGTTCGATAGGTGAGCCGCGCGTGGTCCAAGGCTTAGCTGCCCCTCCCAAGAGCACATAACCTTCACAATAATTCGGCGGGTTCATGACACAATTCGGTACCGGCGACCATGTGTGTCTAGTACAAACCTGGCGATCTTATGACGCGTCATGCTGTCTCCCCCCCCCCCCCCCCCCCTCGCGTTCTATAGGACTAGTTGTCCATAGCCAGTACAATATTGAGTATCATCAAGCAAAAGTGATGGAATTTTAGCATTGTGTAACAGCCTGACAAGCCTTACCCCTCCGACTGTCCCAACTGTGTCACCTCCCCTGGCAGTCTCACCCAGCAGACTGCTAGCATGGCGATTTTAAACCGCCGTTAATTTAGATGGTGGAGACCCCACAGCCGACGCTGATCAAATCCGCAAGGGGGCTAGGTTTCGGGCTGTGGGCGCGGGGTGCGCCGGGCAGCATCGCCGG
The DNA here is from genome assembly GCA_006384855.1 of Tetraselmis striata. Lineage (NCBI taxonomy): Eukaryota > Viridiplantae > Chlorophyta > Chlorodendrophyceae > Chlorodendrales > Chlorodendraceae > Tetraselmis > Tetraselmis striata. The sequence goes on along the minus strand of VCJN01001217.1, from coordinate 10,515 downwards.
GGCGCTAGGTGGAATTGCTGGGCAGCATAAGTTTGATCGATTACATGTGTCAGCTATACGGAAATTCAGCTAGTAGTGCAGTGTCATTGTGTTATATATGCACCACTCATATTTTGTCCACCACCGTGTCCACCATCATGCCAAACCGAGATAAGTGCTAGTCTGTCGCTATGCCCGGATGATCATAGAAGCATCACAGTTTCTCCTCGATGTGCTTCAGCGCGACAGCGAAGGCGTGATGCTCCACAGCGAAGGTGAATGTTTGGCTGAAGGGGCGCCTTGCTCTGCCATATACACCAGTACCGAGGGGGGGGGGACCCTATCCCCGTGCGCTCAGCAAATGCGTGCAGTCGGCACACAACGAGGGCGAGGTCCGGCACCGCAGGGCTGGTGTGGGTTACCTTTAGGAAGTATTGCACTTCCCCAACATACATCCACGTAGTGGGTGTCATGATGCTCAAACTCGGCACACCTATCTCGCACTATGGCATACTTGCCGTACTCATCAGTGGGCACCCACTGCTAGTCCCATGTATTGTGCATGAACACCACATGCCTCCGTGTCTCGGGCTTCTCATGCACAACCTGCATGTGTGTATCCCAGAACTCAGCAGCATGGCAACAATGTGTAGACAGTTTGGAGCAAGGCGTGTGTGTGTAGTGTGTGTGTGGGGGGGGGGGGGGGGGGGGGGGGGGGGGGCTTCATCTAGAAGTTGCGCTTCCGTTACATGTTGTACCCGCAAGGTAGTGCAACTACGTCATTAATCATAATCAACGATCATAACAAATCATTTTCGACCGCAGATAAGAGTTGAATCGACTCATGTCCGTCGATGTCACAACCGCATTCCTTTGCTAGCGCGGCCGGGGCACCGGGGCGTCAACACGCCGCAGCCAGGGGCAGCAGGGCGGCAACAAGCCGCGACCGGGGCAGCCGTGTGGCAACGCGCAGCAAGGTACGCAATAGGCGGTCGACATGAGTGTGTATACCCGGAACATGTTGCGTTAAGATTCTGACCTTTGACCTCCGTTAAGATTATTCTGACTAAATGGAGGGTAGCCCAGGCGTGGGGCGGCCGGGGGGGGGGGGGGGGGGGGGGAAGGGGGGGGGGGGGGGGTCACTCGATTTCATGAGGGTCGAGCCCCGCTTCATATGCGCGCATCCATCGCCTCTGCGCAGGCCGCCCAGTTGGCGGGGGCGGTTGAGGTGCCTAGCTGCACGGCGGCGCCCTTGCAGCCCGATCCCGTGCCCTCATATCCACCACCTCGTCTGCGCGAACAGCCTCCCATCGTCACACAAAAGCCTGGCCGCCACATAGGCAGCCTAGGGATGTATGGGTATGTACATGCATGGACGCATGAACTTGATACGTGCCTCCGCTAAGAATTGCCGCCCGTATGCCCGCTCCGTGTCAGTTTTGCCACTGCCCTTGGCCACGCACTTCGAAAAATATGTAATCATATGACAAGAGCCTGAACACGGTGCGTATGAGGGCAAGGCGGGGGGCGGGGGGAGCGGGGGGGGGCATTGTACGCTCCATCCAAAGCTCTGGGTCGCACGCAACGCTGCTCCTGGCCAATACATGGGCTCTGACTCGTCGGCATACTTGATTGTGCAGATTCAGTTTCGTCATCTCATCATGCAAAATGCATGCTGCACATGTGCGCATAGGTCAACAAGCAATTGAAACCCTCCTCCCGCTGCTTTTTGACGGACTCGTTGGCATGATGGCACTCCATTTATATGCTAGTCTACATCATAATTATTTATGTATCCGTAGATATTCTTCCAATTGATTTTTCCTTAAGATTAACACCGAGTCTTCCATGTCAACAATGTCTATAACGTGGATGGGCACATGTGTCCATCCTGTGGATGGGTACATGCGTCCATTTTGTGGATGGGTACAAGCGTCCATTTTGTGGATGGGTACATGCGTCCATCCACAGGATGGGAACGTGCGTGCATCCACAAGATGGGCACATGTGTCCATCCACAGCATGTGTACATGGTGCCATGACCGTTAAATAGGGTATATGAAATCGATTACTCGACAGAAAATATAGTTACACTTTTGCATCCTAACAATTGCCATCATATAACTATTCTATAGGGGCATTTGGGTCCGCCATCTTCAGCGGCGGCTCTTAAAGACTGCGGTCGTGAGGAGCTTCGACAAATGGACGGCAATCGAAAAGCTTACGGATGCGTTTCAAAGCGGCAGTCTTGATATACTCGAGCAAGGCGCGCCATTCTCAAACTGCTCGCTGATGAGAAAAACAAGTATGCTTGCAAGCAAGCTCACAAAAAGGATGCCTTGATCATCAAGGAGTGCAACAAAAAATCCAAGTCTAGGTGTCTGGACATGGGCTACAAGCACTATATTAAGAAGTTGGCATTGCATGCTGACATCGACTGCTACCCCCCGGACTCCGACGAAGCCGATCAATTCCTCAAGCCGCATTTCCCGGAGCAAGTCCCGAAGGAGCAAGTCATGAAGGAGATGTGTTCGGCTATGCTTTAGCTTTAGTTCAGGCCCTTTAGGATGCAGCGGAAGGATATAGAAAGTATGGCCAATCTGTATTCTGGTTACATAGTTTCTGATTTAGTCTGTGTGTTTCTCTCTATCTCTGGTAGGCTGCCCGAGGCGGGATTTCTATCCGCCAAGGTTGTACTCATACCCGTGTTGTGTTAGCCACGTAAGGCCAAGGTCAAAGAACTCTAGAACATTCCAGAACGGTCTTTGGCCTTCTACTATTATTATACCCGCCCTACTAATATATACAGAGACTCCGCGGGGATGCGTAGTCGTACTATACCCCTCCACATAAGTTTGGGGTCCTTTTTGGCTGAATATGAAATGAAAAATACTAGGGTACCTAAACGTAGGGCTTTAGGGCTGGAACCCGGGAATGTTTTAGGTTGTTATAAAACCTTTTGCTTGATAGGGTCTGAATTATGACCTAGTAACATAAGAATTGGGTATTGCGATCTGGCGCGGCGCGCTCAAAGGGCATGACGCACTGATGCACAACAATACATGTTATTGGCACATATATGATGGCCCACATGCATAGAGCATTGTATGGTGCAATGGCCGTATAGATGTGTGAGGAAACATAGTAGCTCGCGGGTTGGGTGGGTTTGGGTGGGCATAGTCATGTAAGGCAGAGTGGGCACAAATGCGTGTGACGATGCTAGGACCAGTGCAGTTTTGCCCACGGCAAGCGACACCCCCTCGACTTCAAACGCTTCACACCGGTTCTCGTAGGTACTCGTTTCTGAAGACCGAAAACGGCTCTCAAATCCGAGATGTATAGCTGGCAACTCTTTTTGGCGACGTGGCACGCGCTACGTGCGTAATATTAGCACGTGACCGCTCGCGCTCCTCCCTCATCATCCCGCCGCCAGCCCCATCCCTGCCCGCGACACACAAGACGAGGCACATGAACGCCACCATATGCCTACGTTAGCGCGCTGCTACCGCGGTATGCGCGTGATGGTACCGGCCGGTGTGTTCGATTGGCATCGGTGGGGCAGGATGGGTTGGCGAGACGGGTGGTCACGTGGGCTCTGAGTTTTCATAAAATGACGTTATATTTGACTGTATCAACCGGGATACTAATCACAATTCGCGCTCGTTTCGGTAGTTGCATCTCAGGTATGTGACCCCGCTATACACAGCTTAAACCCCGGGAGGATTTCATTTAGCGAGTACCCGGGGAACCGGCGGTGTGTTACAGCGGCTCAGGGAGTGCTCCAAAAATTCTGGAAAATGCGCAAAATAATCCTTGCGTCAAACGCAAAAAGGTGGTTTCGGTTGGTTGTCTTTTTCGATCACCTAATTTGCACGTTTTGACCACTTCCTAGCGATAAACATAAAATACATCAATCACGGCATCATTTCGCAACACTCGGCCTCAACATGGGGGCGTAGCTTTGCGCTATGTGTGTCCCCTTACTCCATACGCATCTGTGTGACAGTGTTATGACTGTAGATGCACACGGGCGGCGCAAACTTGCCACATGCTCTCTCTCTAGCCATGTTCTCGATGGCCAACAGCATACATTGTGGTATTTTTCAACATATTATTTTTGTTGATATTCGAGCATTTAATAGCGCGCTGCTATGTGGCATTCTACTTGTGATTCGGCGCAATTGCCATGCGTGCACGTGACCCCCATTGATGCGCTCTCGCCTAAGCCAAGGAGGGCTCAATAAGCCTTTCATGCGTGAGCAGGCAACAATAACAACACCATTTTTGGCCGAAAATCACGCCATGTAGTGGTGAAACTGTAATTTAGGGCTTGCGCAATACCCTTAGTGACCTAATCTTGGTGCCCCACACATGTTGTAGGTGAACCTTACACTAACGATGGCAGCATGTCAGTACGGCCTAGATTTGCGCGTTGGATGTATGCGTACGAAGGGATGGCGCAACTTGTTATTTTCCAGTGCAAGTTTTACACGCATTGATTTGCCATTTCTCGAGGGGCACAGAACGACGCATGCCATGTCGCACGGTTAGGCCTAGAGCGCGCCCCCATTTTTTCCAAGTCGACCTCGCCCTTAGTCACTTGCATGCAATTGCCCACGCCGTAATGTGATAAGTAGCGCTACTGTAGTTTGAAATAGCACTTGGAAACACTCCCTATGTAAGAGTGCGATAAAAATGAAAAAATTTAGCCGAAGTGTCATTGGTGTGGACATGCCGGGGGCACCACTGCACTGCCGACCCCCTCACCTTGTACTGCACGCCATCCAGATGCACGTATGCGCGGTCCTCGTCCACCACAGGCAGCGGCAGCTCTAGCACCATCTGCCCCTCCTGCTGGGTTGATGGGGGCAGTGTGTTGGCCGGCACGGGACAGCGGCGGGCGTTGTCCGGGGAAGACGAGGCAGGGCGGGGGAGGGCGGGGTTTACGCGAACATGTAGCCCCGGGCTGCAAGCGCCCGCCCCGAAGCCCGGTAATGTTAAGCGCGTTCTACACGCCCCCCCCCCCCCCCTTCCCCCCTACATGACATGCGCATGTCGAACAAAACTGCAAAACCAAAACTTATGTGGAGGAGTGTACTAAAGCGGGACGCTATAGCTAAAAGGGAAATGGAGTATAACATTCTCTCCCCCTTAAGCACAATCGTCCTCGCTGTGTGGGCTTCAAAGAACTAGGGAAAATGTTGATCTTGGTCTTGACGCTCATGCGAAAAGAACTCGAGTTGGGTAGCGGTCGTTACGGAACCGAATGAAGTCCGGGCTTGCACTAAACTATCGGTATGTCTTTGACCGCAAAAACGACAACCGGAAAGTGTCCAAGTATTTGATTCCGCGTTGGGCCTCCCAGGTGTCCTCGCTTGGAACGTTGTATGGGAACGCCCATCATACTCGAAACGGTAGTCCACTGCCATAGTTGTTGAAGGCAACGTCGAGCACATCTTGAAGATTTGAACGTGGAATCGGTTCACATCGTGGACAATCGGTACTCGTTGGCTTTGCTGGTCGATTGGGGTCATCGTACCACTTCTCCAGCATACTAGCATGTACCACATCGTGGACTCGTACGCCCGCATGTAGTTGCAATCGAAAAGCAACTGGTGAAATTTGCTCCGCTATTACGAAGGGGCCCACGTAGCGATCACGTAGCTTAGCACATGGCTGACGAATAAACTTCAGATGAGAGGCCTTCAGCTTAACTCTATCGCCGGGCTTGAATGGTACAGGAAGTCGCTTACGATTAGCTGTAGTCTGCATACGAGCTTGAGCCTCCCGTACACAATCATGTGCGAAGCGATGAAGCTCTTGCATGTATTGTACGTGGCCATGAAGAGCACGAGTATACTCATCCGCTGCGGGTTGAGCAGTAACATGTGTAGCTAGCTCGAATCCCAGTGTCGCCTTAAAAGGGGACATAGTAGTCGAAGTCGACTGAGCAGTGTTGATCGCAAACTCCGCGTTGGTGAGCTGATTGACCCAGTCGTCGTGCAAGGGGTGCACTTAGCAACATAGCACTTGCTCCAAGGTATGTTTAGTCCACTCCGTCTGGCCATCGGTCTCCGGGTGAAAAGATGTAGAGATGTTTAGCTTGGTACCCAGGATCTTGAACAAAGTTTGCCAGAATTCTGACATTAGTATCGGGTCTCGGTCAGAAATGAGCCTTGCCGGTAGGTCGAAATGACGGAAAACTAAACGGTGCATAATGTCCGCCATGCCTTCAACAGTAATTGTCTTTGTAATTGGCTCAATAATTACTCGCTTGGACAGTAGACACACAAAAACGACTTCTGGGTCATACCCCTGGCACTCCATAAGGTGCGTGAGTAAAATCCATGGATAATACCTCGACTGATCGTGATGGTACGTCATGAGGCTGAAGTAGGTCATGAAGGTTGATGACTGCTACATCACATTCGCGGTGGAGATCTCCATGGGTAAGTCGTGCCACTCTTACATTCCAAACTTCTCATACATCCCATCTGCATGTACCATTGCATGCGTCATCACTAAAACTCGTCATGTGGTGCTCAAATCAGATTCGACATGTGGTCGACCGTCTCATGAATCCCAGTGGCAATCTATTGCTATTTCCAAACGGCATCACTTGCACTCCCGCCATTACTCACATGAAGAACGCGGAGTATCTCAGGGGGGTCGTCCTCACCCACGTAGTATGGCGAGGATTTCGGTGGTTGCTCCATTGAAATAATAACCGTACTAGCTTTATTTGCGCTTTCTCTGTCACAAACAGACGTATACTTGGCTTGTAGATGTGTCTGCTTTCCAAACGCAGATTGGGATGCCTCCGCGCGCTCGACCGGAACCTGGACCAAATGGATTTGCTGCCCTGCTCCAAACCCGTCATCCGATCAAAGGAGGATCAAATCCATGCGTATCTTCAGCCCATTCCGGCCGAGAAGTGGTGGTATTTTGCCCAAATCCATTGGGGCTTGATACATGAATTTATATTCGGCAAACTTTTGGCTAACTAAGGCGCCGTCTCTGTACATACTCGTAAAATTAATTCAGGAAACCCCCATTATGACCCTCTTCAATGGGAGTCGTCAATGAGGACTTTCTTTTGCTACAACAACGTACACCGCTGCGAGCGAGGCAACAACGCCAGCTTTCTCCAGTTCGGCAAAACTCTCTCCATGAAATGGCACGATTTGGATTAGAAAGGTCAAGAGCGGCTATTTCAGCAAGCGCATTCAGGCTGCGCCGTTGACTTAAGATGGCCAGCAATGGAATTTGATTCATCATAATCGTGATGTCATTTCAAAGTAAGGCCTCCTTCCCCGGCTCACTTGCGCTCCTGCAGGCACCCGCAACGCCAACTCACATTCACGCTTCACTAAAATACGCGTTTTCTTTTACATGCACATGATCATCAAGGGTGATTTCGACAATCATAGGGACGAAATCAAGCATGTGGTGGCATCCTTGGCATCAATCTAACTTCTCATCGCAGACAGCAACTATGGGCTCAACGTGAGCCCCTAGGATGTGGCATGGGCTTCGGAATTCAAGAACACGCTGAGCTTGTTGGATCACTGCAACGAGGGCCTGCAGAATTGCAAGTTCATTCCTCACGGACCAGACACTTCCCCATGCGATGGTCGCCATCTCCGAGCGCCGCCACCTTCAAGTGGTTCTACTATTGGAGTGGACAGTTGGATCAAGAATCGCTGGAATTGTGCCGGCGATCGTTTCACGTCCGACGGTGAGGTCTTCCTTATGTGTTGGCCAGCTGGGCAGCTACTGGACATCTACAAGGATCCCTCCGCGCCGGAGCGGTGCTCTACCAACCCATATTGCGCCCGCATCCCATCCTCCAACATGTTCCAGCTGGAGTCATCCGATCAGAGCAAGCCCACAAACATCGCGCAAAAAACAATTGCACTCATTCGGAGGATCTTGGGCTTTGATGCCACTGAACCGGGAAGTGTCATTGTGGATGTGACTTGCGGCACATGCACTACAGCGGCAAGTTTTCCATGGCGCCTACATGTCCATACAGTTACATTTTCATTGTCCAAATCAAAGTAGTCTGGCCGGTTGATAACTTTGTGGCTCTGAGTTTGCAGCTTGCTTTCATCGTCAGAATGCAAGATATGGCAATGGGCCGCAAAGCCCGCTTTCAAATCCCCGACTCCGTCATCTTGGAGGAAAAAAACGACACCCAGTACGCGGCGCCATCGCGAGAATCAAAAAATGGTTGGCTCTGAGCGTGGATAAAGCCGACACGCTAGAGAATCGCAAACTTGGATATTTACAGAGAAAAGCTAGCGGTGATGTTGAGCGAGGGTGTGGAGGAGTTCACTTTTCACCACCACCAACTCTAGAGCCCGACCATCTCGCCACATTTGGTGCTTTTACCTCCTTCGGTCACGGAACTCTCTCGCTACCCAGCGCTCTCACCGACGACCACACTACACCTCAGAAAAAGCAAGTGATATGGGCAAAAGAGAACGGTATTTTTTGCCCGTATGACTTGCTTTTTCTGTGTCGTCGATCGAACTCGTCAATTACCGGTGCCGACGGGCGGAAGTGCTGGCCGGTCTGCTGCGCGATCCTCTTTTCTCAAAACACCAACTCTGCACACCCACCATACTATACCACCAAAACTCACAACTCAACTCGTGTAGGCTTGTCTGAGACTTGCCCACTCGTACTCGTAAACATCACCACCACGCTCGCGAGTTGATACACTCGCTTGTTGAGTTGCTCACGGTGCAGTCGTCACTCACACGTGTCGACTCGTCACTTTGTTTATAAAACTCGGCCCACTGGTCGACAAGTTGTCGGACCACCGAGCCACCACCAAACCAGTTGACAGCTTTCCCGTAGCAGTGTAGCACCAGTACTCACAATACCGCTTGTCCCTACGTGGACCGTTTCACTGTCGCCTTTTTTATTACACGCCCCAGCAGTCGCTGATAACGACTCGCTAACACGGTGCTTTTGTAAAAAAAGGCTCACAAGCCTCTTGTTTTCAACAACGTTTGCCGACTCACACCCGCACATCACATTGTGCTTTTTACACACGCACATCACATTGTGCTTTGACAAAGACATTTGACACATACCCTTTTGTTTACGACCTAAACTCATCACAATGAGCTGGTCGACCCCAAAAACTTTTTCGATCTGGAGACCAGTTGTCGACATGTATCACAGCACTGCTCAAAAGTTGGGGCAGCTTGCTATCAACAGTTCGGCTACATTATTATTTCTATATCCTTACCGAGTAAAGCAATGCAACACATACAAACGTTACAGATGTTGCAAGACCCTAAGCAGCATCTTGTCAACTCATACATGCATTAAGAGACTAATGCCGAGGCTCTCACGCCCATGCACTATGCTGCAAATACCAATCGACCCAAAGCCATAACTAACAAGAGGGGACGATTCAATCTCCAGTTTGATCAAACAAGCACTACTGACAGGAAAACAATAATACCACAAGGCCCAGAAACCAAAGTTTGATTGGGTGTCACCTGATAGCACACCAGTCTGCTCTTACTATAAGGGCTTGGGCCACACATATCACAATTGTTTTGGCCTCCAAATGACACGGTAAATGACACATAATAGAACCACAAAAAACATACACAAACCTGACCGGCCAACCGGCCAACTACCAAACACAAAGCAACCAAACACAACACCAACCTACAACCAAAAGACCCAATACAACAAAACAACTGTTGCTGCTCGCAAGAGTGGTGGTATGTACAATGATGACAGTGACATAACAAACCTTAGAGCTGCTCTTAAAAATGCGCAAGAACAATTGATTGCGTAGTTGAGCAAACACATGGCACATAAAGGTACCCGATCAACCGCAGAGACCAACAACAAAACAACTACCACCCACCGCAGAATTTCAGAACAATAACACCTGCTCACGAAACAAACAATCACCACCTCAAAGATGCTCCTTAATGCTTGAAAACACTAACTCATGCTGCTTAGGTGCAAGCTGGACGAGGTTGGTGAGCCCCCCTTCCCTTTTACCTTCATCATTTGATATTACTACTGCTTGTACACATCACAACACTTGCTTGATAAAAGAAACAAAAACATACAACTCTTGATAAACAAAACAAACAAACAAAACAAACAACACTTGATAAACAAAACAAACAAAACACACAAACAATGAAAACACACAAAACACCCAAACAATTAAAACATAAAAACCCACAAACAAAGTAAACAAAGCAAAAACATACTACATGCAAACAGAAAAAACGTATGAAACAAAACATCAATGAGAACAACAATGAGAGACCGCGGTTGACAACACAATAAGCCCGAAACCAACATGCCGCAATCGATCGAGTATATGCTCTTGCAATGTGTCACCATATAAATTTCTTTGTGGTATATATACCATTGCCATATTGGGTTCCGATGTGGTGGCAGCTTCAGGAGGTAATGGTGTGGATGTGCTCAACCAGTCGTATTCCCTTGGGGACGCCCTACGCTAGGTGCGGGTCCTGGTCATGACTG
>VCJN01001216.1:0-10183 GCA_006384855.1 Tetraselmis striata | reverse complement strand
ATACTGCAGGATATCGGCCGATGCAGCAGCGGATACTGTATTGTACGGACATAGATAATGCCAATACTCAGGCTCGCGAATATGCGTTAAGTACTGGAGAATACAGTCAGCGCGCGATGGCGCAAGGTGGCGGATGCGCTAATGGCTGGCGCGCGCACCATGGCGTGCGCGAGTATAAAGGCAGGGCGCGACCAGTTGTAACTGTTGAATTATGGGCGTGAGGGGAAAGAACGACTGTCTCTTACAACGGGTCGCGCCCTGCCTTTATACTCGCGCACGCCATGGTACGCGCGCCACCCATGAGAGCGCATCCGCCACCTTGCGCCATCGCGCGCTGACTGTATTCTCCAGTACTTAATGCATATGTGCGAGCCTGAGTATTGGCATTATCTATGTCCGTACAATACAGTATCCGTTGGTGCATCGGCCGATATCCTGCAGTATATTCTGCATCGGCTGATATCCTGCAGTATATTCTAGTACTGCATGGCGCCCACCATTGATACTCAGCAGTACCGGAATCTTGATTGTGCTCGCACGGGCGTCCTCGTACTCGTAGATGTACAGCCGCTCCGCGATGTACGTCTGCTGCCGGAGATGTACTCGCGTCCTCGTACTCGTAGCCGTACGATCGCTCCGCCGTCTACAGGTACCGCCGAGAGTGTGCAGGCGTCAAGGCTCCCAACAGCCGGTCAAACGCCTGCAAGACTGGTATCAAACAACACCCCCACTCGCCATGCAGTCATCACGCGCCCAACATCTGCATGGCGAACTCCGCGTGCTTCAGCCTTCCCAGAGCCTTGGTGAGTGCATCCGCAACCATCTGTGCAGTCGGGCAGTACTCAATTGCCACCTCCCCGCTGAGCACCTTCTCCCGTGTGAAGTGGTACTTGATGGCGATGTGCTTGCTGCGACCATGGGTCATGGGGTTGCGCGTCAGCGCAATGCAGCTCTGGTTGTCCTCGAAGATCACTGTGGCCTCGGACTGAGCACAACACAGCTCGCGCAGCAGCTCGCGCAAGAACAGCGCCTCGCACACAGCAGCACACAACGCCATGTACTCCGCCTCCGCCGTTGACAGCGCCACAGTGGCCTGCAGCTGCGACTTCCAACTCACTGCAGCTCCACAAAGCATGAAGACGAAGCCAGTGGTGGAGCGTCGTGACACCACATCTCCAGCCCAGTCGGCGTCGCAGTACCCGTGCAGTAGGCCGTCAGCCTTGCCCCCACTGAAGGTCAGCCCCAGGGTTTTGGTACCCTTCAGGTATCGCAGGACTCGCTTGGCAGCCTGCCAGTGGCGCTCTTCAGGCTTGGCCATCACCCTGCACAACTTGCTCACAGCTTCGGCAATGTCGGGGCGGGTAGCCACCATCGCGTACAGCAGGCTGCCCACAAGGGCCTGATAGGGCATCTCAGCAGCCAACGGCTTGTTGCTACCGGGGACATCGGCACCAACCTCCGCTGGGGTGCTCACAGCGTAAGCGTCAGCAAGGTTGAACTTGTGCACCATGTCATCAATGTACTTGGCCTGATGCACCTTCAGCGTCGCATTGTCCCAGTCTCGCTCCACCGCCATGCCTAGCGCCCAGGCACAGACGCCCAAGTCCTTGATGTCAAAGCGGGCGCCTAAAGCCGTCTTGAAATCCGCGGCCCATACTGCGTCCTTGAAGGCAAAGATCATGTCGTCCACGTACACCACCAGGATGCAGATCAACTGCCCACCCTGCCAGTAGACGTACGCACCAGGGTCGGACTTGAGCTGCTGAAACCCGTAGCACACCAAGAACTTATGCAAGGTGTTGTGCCAATTTCGGGGTGATTGCTTCAGCCCGTACAGGCTCTTCAACAAGCGCAAGACCATGGGCCGCCCTCTTGCATCGTACTGCTCATAGCCAGGCGGCGGCCTCATGTAGATCTCCTCCTCCACTGGAGCATACAGGAACGCCGTGTCGACATCAACCTGATGGATACTCCAACCGTATTGTACTGCAATCGCAAACAGCACTCGGATAGTGGTGAACTTCACGGTCGGTGCAAAAGTCTCTGCATAGTCGATGCCATGTCGTTGACGGCAGCCTTGGACAACCAGTCGGGCCTTGAAGCGCGCGATACTGCCATCAGCGTTGTATTTGACCTTGAATACCCATTTGCTGGGAATGGCTGTTCGCTCCTCTGGTAACTCGCACACCACCCACGTGCGCTGCTTCTCCAACGAGTTGAATTCTGACTCTACGGCTTGCGCCCATTGCTCCTTGAACGGTCCTGACAGGGCCTGCTTGAGCGTGATGGGCTCATCGACACCCTGTGTCACTGCCGCGAATGCGGCGGCCATCATAGCTGCAGCGTCGTCGTTGGGGTTTTCCGGATGCACGACCCACCATTGCCCAGGAGCTCGGCGAGAACGAGCAGGGTAGGGGTCCCTCTCAGCACGCTGGACTATAGGTTCCTCTTGCCCGCCATCGTCGGTTCCCTCGTTCGTCTCCAACTGGGTCAGCTCCAGCGTGGGTTGCTGCGGTCCAAGTTCCAGTTCCTCCGCAGTCAGTGGCTCCTCCTCAATCTCAAGCTCCTCATCAACGTCGTCCGTTTCATCCACGACACGCCGGGGAGCCTTGGTTATCTCTTGCACCCGTGATGCGTCGGACTTGCTGCCAACCCCGCTGCTATCGAGAAGTGCCTGGTATTGGGGGAACATCTCAAGGCTTGCAGCAGCATCGCCCCCACTGCCCCCCTTGCTGGGCCTCCACAACCTGCCACGCCGACCGGGCGGGTGCGTGTGATTCCATACAACCGCAGGTGAGTGGTGCTACCTGCCACAACCTGCCACGCCGTAGTGCCATACTCCCCGGAACTTCTTGGCGATGACCTTCATGTAGAAGTCACCTGGATCGCCTTCCCGCATCACGCCCTCATCGGCGGCTTCCACGCCCGCCGGCGGCCACGCAGGCGCGTCGATGTCCATACAGCCTTCGCCAACGGGGTCCTCCCCCACGCCGATCACATCGTCCTCCGAGACCGGCGCCGACGGGCCGTTTCCGACGGCTGATGGTACTCCTACTGCCGCCGCTGCTGCTGCTGCTTGTTTTAAGGCGGCCTTGCGGCGCAATGTTGTAATATGGGCGTGAGGGAAAAGAACGACTGTCTGTTACAACGGGTCGCGCCCTGCCTTTATACTCGCGCACGCCATGGTGCGCGCGGCAGCCATTAGCGCATCCGCCACCTTGCGCCATCGCGTGCTGACTGTATTCTCCAGTACTTAACGCATATATGCGAGCCTGAGTATTGGCATTATCTATGTCCGTACAATACAGTATCCGCTGCTGCATCGGCCGATATCCGGCAGTATATTCTAGTACTGCATGGCGCCCACCATTGAGACTCAGCAGTACCGGAATCTTGATTGTGCTCGCACGGGCGTCCTCGTACTCGTAGATGTACAGCCGCTCCGCGATGTACGTCTGCTGCCGGAGATGTATTCGCGTCCTCGTACTCGTAGCCGTACGATCGCTCCGCCGTCTACAGATACTGCTGAGAGTGTGCAGGCGTCAAGCCTCCAAACAGCCGGCCAAACGCCTGCAAGACTGGTATCAAACAACACCCCCACTCGCCATGCAGTCATCACGCGCCCAACATCTGCATGGCGAACTCCGCGTGCTTCAGCCTTCCCAGAGCCTTGGTGAGTGCATCCGCAACCATCTGTGCAGTCGGGCAGTACTCAATTGCCACCTCCCCGCTGAGCACCTTCTCCCGTGTGAAGTGGTACTTGATGGCGATGTGCTTGCTGCGACCATGGGTCATGGGATTGCGCGTTAGCGCAATGCAGCTCTGGTTGTCCTCGAAGATCACTGTGGCCTCGGACTGAGCACAACACAGCTCGCGCAGCAGCTCGCGCAAGAACAGCGCCTCGCACACAGCAGCACACAACGCCATGTACTCCGCCTCCGCCGTTGACAGCGCCACAGTGGCCTGCAGCTGCGACTTCCAACTCACTGCAGCTCCACAAAGCATGAAGACGAAGCCAGTGGTAGAGCGTCGTGGCACCACGTCTCCAGCCCAGTCGGCGTCGCAGTACCCGTGCAGTAGGCCGTCAGCCTTGCCCCCACTGAAGGTCAGCCCCAGGGTTTTGGTACCCTTCAGGTATCGCAGGACTCGCTTGGCAGCGTGCCAGTGGCGCTCTTCAGGCTTGGCCGTCACCCTGCACAACTTGCTCACAGCTTCGGCAATATCGGGGCGGGTAGCCACCATCGCGTACAACAGGCTGCCCACAAGGGCCTGATATGGCATCTCAGCAGCCAACGGCTTGTTGCTACCGGGGACATCGGCACCAACCTCCGCCGGGGTGCTCACAGCGTAAGCGTCAGCAAGGTTGAACTTGTGCACCATGTCATCAATGTACTTGGCATGATGCACCTTCAGCGTCGCATTGTCCCAGTCTCGCTCCACCGCCATGCCTAGCGCCCAGGCACAGACGCCCAAGTCCTTGATGTCAAAGCGGGCGCCTAATGCCGTCTTGAAATCCGCGGCCCATACTGCGTCCTTGAAGGCAAAGATCATGTCGTCCACGTACACCACCAGGATGCAGATCAACTGCCCACCCTGCCAGTAGACGTACGCGCCAGGGTCGGACTTCTGCTGCTGAAACCCGTAGCACACCAAGAACTTATGCAAGGTGTTGTGCCAATTTCGGGGTGATTGCTTCAGCCCGTACAGGC
Organism: Tetraselmis striata; assembly: GCA_006384855.1. NCBI lineage: Eukaryota > Viridiplantae > Chlorophyta > Chlorodendrophyceae > Chlorodendrales > Chlorodendraceae > Tetraselmis > Tetraselmis striata. Next base: position 5,474 of record VCJN01001216.1, on the reverse strand, counting down.
TCTTCAACAAGCGCAAGACCATGAGCCGCCCTCTTGCATCGTACTGCTCATAGCCAGGCGGCGGCCTCATGTAGATCTCCTCCTCTACTGGAGCATACAGGAACGCCGTGTCGACATCAACCTGATAGATATTCCAACCGTATTGTACTGCAATCGCAAACAACACTCGGATAGTGGTGAACTTCACGGTCGGTGCAAAAGTCTCTGCATAGTCGATGCCATGTCGTTGACGGCAGCCTTGGACAACCAGTCGGGCCTTGAAGCGCGCGATACTGCCATCAGCGTTGTATTTGACCTTGAATACCCATTTGCTGGGAATGGCTGTTCGCTCCTCTGGTAACTCGCACACCACCCACGTGCCCTGCTTCAACGAGTTGAATTCTGACTCTACGGCTTGCGCCCATTGCTCCTTGAACGGTCCGGACATGGCCTGCTTGAGCGTGATGGGCTCATCGACACCCTGTGTCACTGCCGCGAATGCGGCGGCCATCATAGCTGCAGCGTCGTCGTTGGGGTTTTCCGGATGCACGACCCACCATTGCCCAGGAGCTCGGCGAGAACGAGCAGGGTAGGGGTCCCTCTCAGCACGCTGGACTATAGATTCCTCTTGCCCGCCATCGCCGGTTCCCTCGTTCGTCTCCAACTGGGTCAGCTCCAGCGTGGGTCGCTGCGATCCAAGTTCCAGTTCCTCCGCAGTCTGTGGCGCCTCCTCACTCTCAAGCTCCTCCTCAACGTCGTCCGTTTCATCCACGACACGCCGGTGAGCCTCGGTTATCTCTTGCACCCGTGATGCGTCGGACGTGCTGCCAACTCCGCCGTTATCGAGAAGTGCCTGGTATTGGGGGAACATCTCAAGGCTTGTAGCAGCATCGCCCCCACTGCCCCCCTTGCTGCTGGAAGCCGCATCACGCCAACCCTCATCGAAAATCACATTCCGACTTGCAACCACGCGGCGAGTAGCTGGGTTCCACACCAAGTAGGTGTGAGATTCCTGCCCATAACCAACGAAGACCCCGCGAAAGGCCTTGGCGTCAAGCTTCCGCCTATTCCCGGCATCCACGTGCACATACGCTGGACAGCCGAACACCCGCAACCCAGCCACATCTGGGGTCTTGCCAGTGTGACGCCGGTAGGGAACAGATCCGACACCCCGACTGTAGACATTGTTGCGGATGTGCATCGCGGCTCAGAAGGCCAGCGCCCAGAACTCACGACCCAGGCCAGCATGCAGCAGCATAGCCACCGTCATCTCGGACAGAGTAAGCCACATACGCTCCTGCAGACCATTCTGCCATTGGCAGTATGGCGCAGAAAACTCAGGAACGAAGTGCAGGCCATCGCAGGCAGATCGAAAATCCGCACTCTGGAAGACTGAGTCGTTGTCCATTCTCAGGCGAGCTGTACTCTTGTCGTATCCGAATCGGGGATGCACGCGCCTGATAGCGCGCACCACCAACAGCAGAGCCCTCGGAGCCTCATCCTTGGACTTTATGAACACCACCCAGCCGTATGCCGAGTAATAGTCAGTCATCCCAAACACGTAACGGAACCCGTCAATGGACGTCACACCCACTGGCCCCCATATGTCAGCTCCAAACTTCTGCAGTGGCCCAGTAGGACGCTTTGACGCAATGCGCGACCGCGGCTGTTCGTGAGACTTCGCCAACGCGCAATAGTCACAAAACGGCAGTATCTCATCCTTCGCGAACGTGATCCCCGAGACGCTCTCCGCAAGCAAACGATCCATGCCTGCAGCATGCAGATGGCCAAGACGTCTGTGCCACAGCAACTTTGACAACTTCCCACAAGCTTGCAGCGCAACAACATCCGCAGGGCTGGGCGCAGGCCCGCTCCGTAGTATTCTGCTGCGGAAAGCGTACAAGTCGCTCCCCGGAGCGCGCCCGATAGGGACCGTCATATCACGGCCAGCAGAGCGCAAGACCATGGAGTCCCCGTTGGCCGTGTAATGAAACGAAGCGCCACGCTCCTGCGCCAACCGCTGGCTAAACAACCTGCGGTAGCCATGCTTTGTTTTGCCCGGCAACTCCGGGACATGCAGAACCCCACGAAGCACACTGCGTACTTCGCCGCCATCGGCTCGAACAACCATCCAGACCGTCCCCGGGCCCACCGCCAGACAGCAAATACCCCCCACCTCAACCGGTGGTGCAAGCTGCTCATACTCCACGAAGCTGTAAGAGTCAGCCACCATATGCGGATACGCCCCACTGTCCTTCACCCACATGTCCGGGTAGCTTCCGAGATCATCATTCAGCCCCAGCATGCACGCCCCTCGTGCATCGACAACAGCACCCGCAAGAGCAACCGCATCAAGCAAGTAAGCGGAATCAGACTTGGTTACAACACGGGCAAAGCCGCCCATGCCACCAGAGGCACTACCCGCCTCATCATCAGACATGCCGAAGCAGTCAGACAGCCCAGACAGCGATATGATCTCATCCATGTTGTGGCTGTCCAGGTCATGCTCGCGCTCATTCGCCTGAGCAACAGCACCAGCAGCCTCAGCCGGCCGCACATCCTCCTCGGACTCATACTCCCCTCCGAAGAGGTCATACAGCAGGGTGCCCGGTTCCGGCGCCCAATCATCCCACTCGTCATCCAGCAGGGACAGCGCAACGCGCTTTGCAGGTGGGGTGTTACCGGCATTTTCAGCCATGAAAGCAACATGCTCCTCCTCCTCATCAGCAACAAAGGCCGCCGGTGCCGAGTCCGCAGCAGCTTGACGCATGTTGCCTCTTGGGCGCTGCGGGCAGTCCCGCTTGAAGTGAGGCCCACCGCACTGCCAGCATCCACCGCGCAGCGGTGCACCAAGGCGGCGAGGTCCAGATCCATCGCCTGTGGCCAGATGGGCGGAGCGCTTGGTGCCACCACTGGCTATGTAGCCCTCCGCAGATGGCTCCGATGCATGGTTCTTCTCAATACGCTTGGAGTAGTTCTGCGCCAGCTTGAGGCAGTCACCCTCCCAGGTGATGGCGCGGCCCTCATGCTCCGCGGTCACCTGCAGGATACCGATGATGGGCTCGTACTCGGGACGGAGGCCAGCCAGGAACTGAGTCGCAACTTGGTTATGTGATGGAGCTTCAACATCCTCATGCTCCTCAGCCTCAGCCACCAAGTCCAAGAAGGCGTTGTCCAGGCGATGGTAGTATGCCTCCGCAGTCTCGGTGCGCTGTTGACCGGATTGGAGCACCGCATACATGTCAGAGACCCTGCCGAGATGGCCTCCCTCAAAGCGGGTGCGCAGGCTTGGCCTCCAGAGGTAGCATTGTCATTCAGGTGCCGACGGATGACATCCAGGAGCTCCTCGGGGAGCAGCGCAGTCAGGGTTGCATACAGCTTGAAATGCTGATCAGATGAGGCATGCTCACTCATCATCATGGCCTGCTACATGCCAGTGGCGTTGCAATAGGCCTCCATCTGGTGCCTCCAGCGGCGCCACCCCTTGGTCTGACCAGAGAAAACGGGCGGCAACGGAATGCGCGGCGCACGGGCGGACACTCCTTCCGGCATGATGATCACAGTGATGGAAATCAACTGCAGAGCGGGACAGAGGCCAAGTCAGCGGTCTGGTCCTCACAGGGCCAAAAGCCCCCACCACTGCTTGCCGCAGTGGCAACTCTCTCCCACCAGAGATGGTCAACAGGGAGAAACTCGGGTAATATTTCGAAATTGAGCAGAGAAAACAACCGGAGCCGCACAAACTTTTGATTACCGGCCGCGATTAATCAACAAACAACCGCGGCCTCGCGGAAATCAGAATTACCGGCTACGATAAATCGGAAAACCATCGGGAAATCCGGCTAGTTTTGGATTCTCGTAGATTCGCCTATAACACGGCGGAAACTACGTCGTTCTCCGGTCGCAGACTGCTGCTAACTCGGCAACCTGCCTGCCTCGTGACGAGGGTCGATACCACTGGCACAAGACCACGACAGAGCGCTCGACGAGGCCGTCTGCCCCCCCTGTGGCCAGCGAGGCAGTTCGATAGTTAGACACACTCTAACTGGGCGAGCGACAAGCGCACACGAGTCGACACGACTCGAAGCCGGCCCGAGTCGTCGAGAGACTGAGAGGGCCGTCGGAACGCGGCCCCAGGCGTCGAGAGGCACAGCCGAAACGAAAGAGGTCGACAGCACCGTCGAGCTGCAAGGCAAACAGCCTACAGGACGCCCACTGCCTAGGGAGGCCAGTGACGAGCAGCGACCTCGCGTCGCACAGGCAAACGAGCCCCACGCCCCGTCCCAGGGCGCCCACTGACTACCACGGTCAGTGCACCGCTTCTCGCGGCCACGCTCGGCTCTCAGCGAGCGAAAACGAGTCGTTCGAGTCCCCAGCCCAACAGCGCAGGTCCCCTCCCGGGAATCAGCAGCAAGGGGCGGCGGAAGAACCTGGTTGTGGCGCTTCTGTTGTTGGCAGAGGCCGCTCCTTGGCTTGGGTCGCGCCCTGCCTTTATACTCGCGCACGCCCTGGTGCGCGCGCCAGCCATTAGCGCATCCGCCACCTTGCGCCATCGCGTGCTGACTGTATTCTCCAGTACTTAACGCATATGCGCGAGCCTGAGTATTGGCATTATCTGTGTCCGTACAATACAGTATCCGCTGCTGCATCGGCCGATATCCTGCAGTATATTCTAGTACTGTATGGCGCCCACCATTGATACTCAACAGTGCCGGAATCTTGATTGTGCTCGCACGGGCGTCCTCGTACTCGTAGATGTACAGCCGCTCCGCGATGTACGTCTACTGCCGGAGATGTACTCGCGTCCTCGTACTCGTAGCCGTACGATCGCTCCGCCGTGTACATATATTGCTGAGAGTGTGCAGGCGTCAAGGCTCCAAACAGCCGGCCAAACGCCTGCAAGACTGGTATCAAATAACAAACGCCAAGGCTTCCACAGTCCCCAGCGGCGCAACTCGTTGTGGCCGAGGAGGCCCGCATCCCTCAGCCGCTTGGAGGCGAAACGATTGTGGCTTGTTGTGGGCGTCTGGGCACAGGGGGCGTCCCGGACGCCACAGTAAGGAAGCTCATGGCGGCGTCGTCGACGGCACAGCCTCCCGGGATGGTGAAGACACTGACGGCCGGCGTTCTCCTCCGGAGGCCGCCGCTGCCCCGCCCACCCCTAACTGAGAAGGAGCTGTGCTGGTTGAACGCCGCCGACAAGAAGCAGTCGGACGCGGACAAGAAGAGGAAGAGGGCCAGTGAAGAAGCGCCGAGGTAGAAACTGACGGTCGCGGAGTCCGGAGGCGGAGGCGGAGGCGGAGGCAGCGAGGTCGTCGAAGCGGCGGGTCCCCCGGGCACGCAAGAACAAGAAACAAGCAGTACTCCCCCCCCCCCCCCCAACCCCTCCCCTCAACCCCCGGAGGGAGCGGCGGGGCGACGGGGGGGGGGGGGGGGGGGGACCACGCCCCCCCCCCCCCCCCCCACGCCCCACGCCCCGACGGCAGCTGTCGCGA
>VCJN01001215.1:0-23429 GCA_006384855.1 Tetraselmis striata | reverse complement strand
TTTCGTCCGCAAATGGGAGCTTTCCCTGAAACAGAATCGGGTTGAGATCGTGGGCGATCTGGACAGTGACTGACCGTTAGATGAAAGAATTTGCCTGTAAACATGCATCCGACGGCGTGTCATGGGGAAGCTGGCATTGCGTGAATTGGACAGGTAGACGAGCTCACACAATCTTTGCTCACCGACAGACGCGGGCACAGCCCCAGCGCGCTACAGGCCCCGCCCGCAGCCACCCTCTTATATCCCAAGAGCACCACACACGTATAAGCTATCCATCCGCACTCACCCCCCCTTCCGCTACCCATCCCCCCTTTCTCCCCTCCGTCAATCACCATGGCTTTCGCCGCCACCTCCACCTCCCGCACCGCCTTCGCCGGCGCGCGTGTGCTGTCTCCACACGCTCCGCCAAGTAGGCGCTCTGGCGACGACCACGCCAACAATATACCCGAGCTCCGTCCCCCGCCTCCTTCCCGGTCCCTGTCCACCTTACGTGCGCGGATATGGCATACTTGTGGGTGTATGGCGCGTGCGTCAGAGCCATCAGCAGTGGACAGCTTGCTCATTGCCAGAGCCGCACGTGCGACGGGGTTCTGGGAAGGCGCCGCGATTTTAGGAACTATATTTAAAATCCGATAGGAAAACCAAGTCGAAGCAGCTCCTGCCTTCAGCATCGCCGCCGTTTTCTCGTGCTTCGTTGCCGTGTCGGAAATCTCCCAACAGTGGAGACGGCTACGAAAGATGACTGACATGGTTTTTTGTTTGATCATCAGGCCAGCCGCGCCCAGGTGGTCGTCAACGCCGAGCGCAAGCTGTGGCTGCCCGGCTCCACCCCCCCGGCCCACCTGACCGGCTCTCTGGCCGGCGACTTCGGGTTCGACCCCCTGGGCCTGGGCAAGGACCCCGCCGCCCTGGCGTACTACGTCGAGGCCGAGCTGGTGCACTCCCGCTTTGCCATGGCCGGCGTCGCCGGCATCCTGATCCCCTCCCTGCTCACCCACGCGGGCGCCCTCAACGTGCCCGTGTGGTACGAGGCCGGTGAGGTCGCCATCAAGGGCTCCTCCATCGGCTTCGGTGAGCTAGCCGCCCGCCTACCGTTTCTGTGAAGTTGAGCACGCTGTCCTGTCCTGTGTGAAAAAAACCCACAGATTTGTGTCGCAGCGTCAAGTACAGGGCCATTCAGCACTATACGGCGATTATTTCGTTGCACTTTGAAGCCTGGGTTGGTGATAGCAATCTTGTGTCTGTTTAATTGTGCTAACCATTGTCTTTGTCTTCCGTGCAGGCACCCTGCTGATGACGCAGCTGCTGCTGATGGGCTGGGTGGAGACCAAGCGCATCATGGACTTCAAGAACCCCGGCAGCCAGGCTGAGGCTGGCTCTTTCCTGGGCCTGGAGGGCGCCTTCAAGGGCACTGCCCCCGGCTACCCCGGCGGCCCCTTCGACCCCATGGGCATGGCCAAGGGCAACATGGACGAGCTCAAGCTGAAGGAGATCAAGAACGGACGGCTCGCCATGCTGGCCATGCTTGGCTTCTTCGCGGAGGCTGGCCTGGGCAAGGACCCCGTCGATGCGCTGTCTGAGCACCTCGCCAACCCCTGGACCGCCAACTTCACCACCAACGGCGTGTCTGTCCCCGGCCTCTAGATTATTCTCCCTACGCTATAGACTACAATGTATAGAATATATTTGAGCGCCAGCGCCTGTTGACGGTCTGCGAACTCCATATACCTGTAACCACACTCCCCTTCACCACAGCATGCTGCCAACCCGTGCAGTGTCTGTGTGTCACAGGCATTGTACTATTCTCATTGGATCCACTCGTTTGCATAGACTGTTCATTCAGATGATCATAATTGCTTGAGACACCAATTTGGTATGGCGATCCCTGTTTTCATCATTTAAGCGGCTGTCCGAGCATTACTTGTTGGTCATGATGCGAGAGGGCTGCTCGCACATGGACATTGGCGAGCTACGAGTATGGCCTGCAGTACACAGACTGCAATGACTGCTATTGCCACGTGATAAAGAGATGTCTGTGCCTGGTTGTTTTTGAGGTATGTGAATGGAAGAACCATGCAAAACAGCGAAGCTTGTGTCTGCATGCGAAGCATGAGCGGCTGAAATCAGTGCTGGACGGCTCAAGTGCTTATATAGGTTCAGCACAAGTGGAGACTTCCTGGCAGCTCTCGGCGGCAAGAGCCCCTTAGTAGCAAGAAGAATTACTATGTAACGATTATGCCACAGATCAGCAATGCGTGTGCTATGTAATGATTAGCATGGGAACAATCGGTTTTGGGATTTCATGTTCTGCCTGGCCTGAGTTATTATTATCGTACAGTATGTTACTTTTTATCTTGACGTCTGGCAGTAGCAGGTTACCATTTGCATCACTACCTATTATTGCTGCATCAGCACTTTTGTAGCAGGTGATTTTTGCTTAGTGCTGGCGCGGGCAGCGTTGTCGTCAATATGCGAGTAGCGACTAGTATCCTTTCACTAGTCTTTTTAATTGAACCGATGATTTTCTAAAGCAAGGTATGGAGAGCAATCGAGCCTCCTTATAAGAGGATTACTGTGCTTGAATGCTCAGGGCAGCGGGGGGATGTGATGGTCATGAGGTCATGGTGGGGGTCGTTCCTTACAATAGCAGTCCGGTAGGGCCAGCTGAAATATATATATACAGGAGTTGGATATGGGTACAGTGCCGAGCGCACGGAGGATCACCACGCAGAGGATGATCCCACCGGCGATTGCCCGCGCAGCCGTCAACGTAGTAGCTATCATCCTACCATGGTACAGAGTCTGTCTATGGGGGGGGGGGGGGGGGGGGACTTTGCTTATCAGGCTGTAATGCCCTACTGGCACAGGCGATGTTGAGCCTGCCGCGGTGCGCCTACACGAACGCCCCCGATGGCCCCGCAATCAGCTCCACCGTGGCGGGCGGACTCCTCATCGCCTTCTGAAAGATGCCCTCGTAGTCGCCCGCGGCACGCCACCAGGAAAAGTCCTGCCGGATCTGTTGTGCCCGCAGCGTGTCGCAAGCCAGTCAGTCACAAGGGGATGCCTGAGCGCTCTGTGGATGGCTGACAACATAACGGACAGAAATGACAATATGTACACAGCATGTTGAGCTTCCACGCCGCCTGCCGTAACATCATTTGATTGGATTCACGGGTCCAAAAATAATGAATTGCTTTGCAGCAGCAACGAATCGGAATATCCGCGCAGTATTCGATGTTTATTCTGATACATTTAACGACAAACATCACAGTTCTCTCAGTTCTCTCATTTAACGAATCTGAATATCCGCGCAGTATTCGATGTATATTCTGATACATTTAACGATCACATCCCTTCTCTCAGGGAAGAAGGGGGGGGGGGGGGGGGGGGGGGGGGGATCAAAAAGGATATTAAAAATATATATCCAGCGAACCGGTACGAGCATATAAATTGAAAAAACAGGTGAGGAATTACCGTACCATATACTCGCGGTCGAAATTGTATGCCGACTGTGTGCATTCAGTGCGTGCCGTCTTTGGGGGGAGTACAGGTACTGGTGTGAATTACAAAAAGGGCAGTTCCCCAGAATTAGAAAACAGGTACTGGTAGGGAGCTCACCATGCGGTATTTGATGCCCCAGAAAGCGTCAGGGTGCTCCCGCATCGTGTACAGCGCGGTGGAGAGCGCGTCGCGCAGCGGCTTTGCCTCGCAGGGCTCGAACTTCCAGCCGGTGCCGGTGTCGGCCCTGCGCGGTTGTGCGCCGCGCCCAAAGCATGCACATGGCGACTTTATATATCAGCGACCTGAGCGAGGGTGCTGTGCTGCCAAGCCGCCCCGCGGGGCGGCAAAGCCACCCGCCGTGAAACCGAGACAATGCAACAGAGCGCAGCAAGCACGTGCCAATAAAACGATGATAGCGCCCAGATCCTCCGCCTCTGGATCCTCAGCTGACCCACCCGTACAGGTACAGGTAATGTCCCCAAATCAAACGCCGGATGTTTGACAAGACGAAACTCGCATCTCCACTACTTTTCAGGGTTCAGATTTCCGTTGACGCAAACCCAAAACCCTGCTCGACGATATATAGTGAGTTATACAAGGGTGTCGAAGTGGACGCTTTTAAGTGAAGGTTTTAACTCCGATCTAATACTTTCACGAACTGTCATGATGTTTATCCAGGAATTATTTCGTCCGAATGGATAACCTATGGAGTATGGACGGCTTCTTCGAACATGGGGTCAGTAGCCAAAGCCCCCTTATGAGGATTCCGTGCCAGTAGAATCTGATAGTCCTGCCGGTACTGTTATCCCACTGGCCCAATCGCCCAGACGCCGATGTGCTAGGCGCTCACCAGGGGTTATAGTGCACCACGGTGTCCTTCAGCCCGCCCGTGGCGTGCGCGATGACGGGCGTGCCGTAGCGCATCGCGTACTGCTGCTGCAACCCGCACGGCTCGAAGCGAGACGGCATGACCAGTAAGTCCGAGGCGGCCGTGATGCGGTGCGAGAGGCCCACGTCAAATTTGACCACGCCCTGCGGGGAGCGCAAGCGGTTGTTAGTCAGCCGTAACACTGCCACCGTAAAGATTGCTGATCACATGGCCGCACTGGTGGAGATGGATGAGACGTGTTACGAGATACTCGTGCGGGTGCCGTCGCCCCTATGATAACCCGCAGGGAAATGAAATGCGCTTGTATACACCCATTAATTTAAGAGCCTTTGCCGCAGTCAAATAGTTTCGTCTTCATCTGAGCTCTGGCAGGCGAGGCAGGTTCTAATTTGCAGTGTTCTTATTACTGTGCCGGCACCCGTACTCATGCTGCCACGGCGGTAATAGGGGCGAAAGGGAGAGAGAGAGAGAGAGAGAGGGTGGGTGGGTGTTGGGGGGGGGGGGGGGGGGGATTACCGAGGCGGAGCCTGGGTGCGTTTGCTTGAGCCGTTCCAATGCCCCCTCCAGGTCGGCCTCACCGGTCCCGAGGCAAACCACCTGGCAGCCCTGCCATCGCACCAGCGCGAGCCCCTATCCCTCAGCATGCGTCCGCCTAAAGCTGGCCGGCAAGCCGGCAGGTAGCACGCCCTCAGGCAGAGGGGCGGCCACCACGCACCTCCTCCACCAGCCACGGCACCACCTGCAGGAAGACGTCGACGCCCTTCTGCTCGTCCAGCCTCCCGATGAAGCTGATCAGCGGCGCATCCGGGGTCTGGTTCAGCCCCACCTCCCGCTGCAGGTCCAGCTTGCATGCGGCTTTGCCCTGCAGTGGAGTCGCGCCACAGCGAGCAAGGTGAGCCACGGCCGGGCAGTACCCATCACAGGCGCAGGGCGTGCCTGATCAGATTTGGCTGGCTGCTGCTTACCAGGGAGAAGTCCGACAAGCCGTACTTGCGCGGCAGGAAGCTATCGATGGAGGGGTCCCAGTCCTGCTCGTTGATGCCGTTCACCACGCCGGACAGGCAGCCCTTGCCGGCCTGCGTGCGCAGCGCGTACTCCAGCCCCCAGCCGCCGGGCTCCTGCTGGATCTCCTCCGCGTAGGATTGGCTCACCGTCACAATGCCGTCGCTGGTGACCACCGCGCCCTGCCAGCCAGCGCCGAGGCGACCTCAGTGATTGCCTCCGCATGCCAATGCGGTAATAGGAACACTGCCAATAAGAGCATCCCCCTATCTGCCAGAGGTCAATATTGCCATACTACAGCGCAACTACAGCCAAGGTTCCCATAGGTTGCATGCATGACCAAATTTGAGGCTTACAGTTAGGGTTCTGATCGGCGAGTATGGCACTCATTGGCGTTCACCACAATTGCTGCTCATGAGGGGCATGGGGAGCATGGCACTGTTGCTGGTGCTACCCGTCACTATTGCGCTCATGCCTAGTAAGCGCCCCCCTCGTGCATTGCTGCTCGTGTAAGTGCTGCTCATGGAAGCCCCGGCCATGGAGGAGGTCACCTTGAGGGTGTTCATGCCCACGCTGTCGGGGTAGATGTACTCCAGCACACTGCGGCCAAGCATTAAGACAGGTGAGCCCACTAGTAGACAGAGGCGCAGTGTGGGCAGTGTTTTGGGCAGATGCGGAGCATGCGAATCGTTCCCGCGGTGGCGAGTCGCACCCGTGGCAATAGCCTGGCAGGCCGAGGTACGGGAAGTTGCACATGTCGTCCACACCCTGGTGCCGCATGTTGTGGATGACTGTGATGCAGCGGGATTCCACCAGGGCGCCTGCGGGCCGGTACTTTGTGGAGAGGTAGACGGGCAGCTGCGCGGGATATTGGGTGAGGGCATGGGTGTGTCAGCTAGCGGGTCATAGCCTCAGGGACGATGTGGGTCAGAGATTCGCGACACCGTCCAGTATATATTCTGTGTGATATTTGGATGTATGCTGAGATGTCGGGACACTGGACCCGGGCCACCGCACCAGTGCTGTCTGCCAGTCGTTGGCGACGAAAGCTATTCTCTCGCCGTATGTGGCGCCACCCAGTGGCAGCTGCATGGGCGCCTCGAGCGCCGCTAGGCTGAGCAGGCGGAAGCGCCAGAGGTTGTCCTTGTGCGGCCCCTCCGCGTCGCCGTAGAAGCCCTCCCGCCCAGCGAAGAACTCCTCGCAGTGCGCAAACACCCAATCCACGCCACGCTCGTACTGGTGAAAATACTCTACCTTCTTGCCTATTGGATGAGGGGGGGGGGGGGGGGGTCGAGAGGGGGCGGAAGGTTGGGATGAGTCGAACCGACGCCTAAACTGGAGCACAATCGTCAACCTGCCTTCGGTTGAGCATGTCGATGCCGATCTGGAAAATGGCAAGACTAGCAGGGCAGAGGCAATAAGCGGCCAGCGCCCGCGCCGGGAATGCTCGTCGATGTCCCGGGTGAAGCGAACGGGATAAAAGATCGTACCATCGATCTCGACGGTAACGCCGGTGGAGTCGAAGGGGCCGAGGCCCGGGTAGAGCGGCGAGACGACCATCACGCGGTGGCCGCGATTGGCGAGCGCAGAGGGCAGCGCGCCGCACACGTCGCCCAGCCCGCCCGTTTTGCTCCAGGGCGCCACCTCGCTCGACGCAAACACCACGCTCAGCTTCCCGTCCGCCTGATCCGGTCCCACTGTCACGCGCGGGTCGTCCCGGATCCGGTCTAGCAGCTCACGGTCCGCGCCGGAGAGGCGGTCGAAGGTCGACGATGACGCCGATGCAGAGAGAGCTCGCCGCCGCCGCACGCGCCGGCCTCGCGCCACGACCACCTGCCCGAGTAGCCCGGAATCAGCGCCGCCGATCCTGCTGCTGCTGTTAGCTGCGCGGACCGCTGAGCGCGGCGTTGCCGCCACTGTCAACGTCTTCCGAACGCCGTTTCGAGCAGGCCAGTGCCGCCGTCCGCTGCAGCCGCGGGGTAACACCGCCATTATCGTACGGTTATCGCTCCTTCCCGTACGGGTGCTCGGCGTCCGTGCCGACGTCGTCTGCATTGGGAGGCACCGCAACGCAAGGCGCGATAGCCAAAAATACGCCCTTGTGAGATGAGCCGTGGTCACGGAGCCGCGAGACCCGCTTGCAGTGGTCGCTTTGCCGACAAGCGCCGCTGTGTCGGGTGCTGGAATGACGATTGTGCGACAAGGTGGACGCGCGACATCTGCTCGTCGCGTTTCCTCCTAGGAGTCCCAGCAAGCAACGCGAGCGTCGGATTTGTCGTCATATGTCTCTTGAACGCTAATACTAAAGCGACTATTATTATACTTTTTGGTTACAGGGAGAGTGTCAATACTCGTCCGTGCACTACAGGTAGTCGCTTGCGCCGCAGCAGCGCTAGCTATAGCACCGCGGACGATACTCGTACTGGAACCAACTCGTCTCGACGAGGATTGCTACGAGGACCGCGGAGACGAAGCGCGGGCGACATGTTTTGAATAATAAATGGCGGCGCGCGGATGTGCGAGATATCTGTAAAAGGACTTAAAAGTACCGCGACGTAAATCGCGAATAACACCGTGGCAGAGACGTGCCGTCTGTCAGCCGTCATTTAACCGTCACCTGAAACGCCCGCCGCACACTGTTTATACAACATAAAGTTGCGACGGAGATCCGAGGTGGCGAATCAGATTACCTGTACATGTGGCGAATGAGATAACCGACTGTAGGAGTAATAATACCGCGAACATAAATCGTAATGCTATCGCAGTATATGCGCGCGCGTAATGACAATGACAATAATGACACTGTGATACAGGTGCATCTACGCATGTCGTCGTACTGACGGCGGTACAGGTAGCCATCGCCATCACTATACAGCGAACCATGAGGGGTGTCGTGCGTTGAACAATTTCAAGATTTCCCCCTAAAATTCAATGTAGCGACTATATATTTGTTTTGAAAATAGCCCCTGTGTCGGACGTCCCACCACGTGCCACCTGCAACGCAGAATGCGTATGGTAAATGCATTATCGTTGGTGAGCAAGAGACTCGCTGATTATGCAGAGGCTGGCTGATCAAGCAGGGCTGGAAGCGCGATCCCGCCCATTTCGCGTGCTCACCTGTTGAGTGGGCTGTGGGATTGTCGTTGCTCGCTACGACGAGACTTGCTCGTCAGACGATTGATGACTCTGAAACATTAGTCGGTATAAGGACTAATTATCCTTATTACATAAGGACTTTCACAAAAGCGCACTACAAACAGAACTAACAGCAACTATGAAAGCCTGAAACCAAGGTCGAGCAGGAGGACAGGGAGCCAAGAACCAAGAAGGAGCCAAGGGAACCACGAAGTCACTTAGCTGCCAGGAACCAAAGGGACCCCCGCCCCGGGGTAGGCTATCAGCCGCGGCGAGGACGCTTGCAACCAATGACCCGGGTCATAGCAACACATCCCAACGAGCGACGCGACGCAGGCGCATGAGCACCATCACGTGCCGCACGCAAGAACGTTGTCTGCATGTGCCATGTTGATGAGCAAGGAGAAACTAACGGCGGCGCCACGCAGACAAGAGCTGGCCGATTTTTTGGCCAGTGTGTGTGTGGCTAGCTTTCGCGAGCTCCACCAAGAAAGCCTCGGCGTGCGGGGCCAGCGAGCCAAACTCGGAAACGGCGAAAGGAACAAAGCGAAGCATGCCGGCGGCGTTTATTCGGACACCCTCGCTCCTCGCGTCATATTTCTGGATTTTGTGGCGCTCTGCAGCCCGCAAAGCAGTCGTGCGTTGGATCCGAGCTTGACACGCCGAGGATAGGAGCGATGGTGGTATCGATATCAACCGTGTTTCCACGGATACTAATTATCCTTATTATCCTATCACATAAAGAAATTACGAGGCGAGTCTGTGTGTGTGTGGGGGGGGGGGGGGGGGGGGGGTCTGTCTGTCGTTGATTTTCGCAACGGTTTCGCACAGATTGTAACATGGATCCACAATGTATCCGTTATAGCTTCCGCAATAATTCCGCTCAAGCGAAAATAGCCGTCGCGCTCACCTGTACCTGCTTACAACCTGTACCGGTACCGGGGTACTGGTCGCCTCACGCCCGGCCGCTCGGCCGCCGCCGGTCGGGCCATTCGTCGCCGTTCGTCAGGTCTACGGGGGCGGGCAAGGCGCGAAGCGCCGAGCCCGCCGCGTGGACCGGACCCGGACGCCTGACGCCGTCGTTCGTCCGTCGCCGCACGCCGGACGACCGTCGCCCGTCCGCCTCGCCGTCCTCCGTCGACGGACGCCGAACCCCGGGTCGGCGGGTCGGCGGACGCGGGGCTGTACAGTGTAGCGACCACTACGATTGATCCTTGCGGCTCTCTGGATTCCACACTCCTGCAACGGGCCTACTTGTCTCGTCTAATTGCTGCTGTAGTATTCGTGGTATTCGTGCCCCGATCGGCGGGCCGTGCCGCCCATCGGCACCGCTCTCCCGGTTGCTGACAATGTCTGGCCGGCCCGGCCGTACAGCCGGTCAGCAGCGGGCGGGCGCGCCTCACCGGGTCAGCCAGCTCGCCCAGCCGCGCGCAGGCGCGATGCTGCCCGATGGGCGTGGGGCGGGGGCGCGCGGCGCATGGGCGCCTGGCGAAACTGCAGCATGCAAATATCCGGGCAATAGGTATCTTAGTACCCGTATCCGCGTCAACCTTCCATTGAATATTCGAGTTTGAAATTGAAAACGTTTCCAATGGGAAATTCAATGATTGTTTCAAATTCATTTAATTTCATTGAATAAACGATCAGCAGTGTTCACTGAACTACCCACCGCGGCCCTGACGAGCAGCACCGATCGGTCGTCGGCTTTTGTACTCTCGTACTGTACATATATCATCAATTCATCATCGTTACATCGCGGTCTGCTGCGGATTCGTCAGCGCCAGCCCAGCCCAGCCCAGCCCAGCCCACAAAGCACGACCGACGCCGATGGTTAGTAAGGATTGTACTTTTTGGTTACAGGGAGAGCGTCGATGGTTCGTCGCCTCGTAGGGTCGACGCCTCCACTCCGAAGTCGTAGTCGCTATTGTGTGGCAGTGGACGGAAGAGACGAGTTTCTCGTTCCAGCTCGTCGCCCGATAGCAACCCTCAGATAGACACGTCAGAACCTTACGCGCGGAACACTTCCAAGCTGCGCTTAGGCCTGTTGCGCGCCGCCCGCTGAGCGTCACCTGCCGCCGGTTCGCCGTCGCGCCAGTCAACAAACCCCCCGGACGAGTACGAGTACCGGTACGTGGTAGGCCACCGATCCGCGTCGTCGTATTTGACCGCCGCGGCTGGCGTCACTACCCACCCTCGGCGCTCTGCGCCGCACGCCTCGGCGGCGGCTCGAGTCGCTGCAGCGGAACTGCCGTCTCGCAGGCGACGCTACTCTGAGCCACTATATCGCAATCTATTCCCATCCATTCCTAGCTGCCTCCCCCGTGCCGTCACCCTTCGCCCATTCCTTCGGCCTCCGGCTGTGCTGTGTTGGGAAAGCGCCTAGCACCCTGACGTGGGACTGAACGATACACTGTAGCGACTACATCAATCACGGGACTGCTGTAGCGACTATACATCAATCACGGGACAACAGACTTTTGTCGAGACCCGCATACATAAGATAGCAATGTAAGGTGCATGCACGTTCCGAGCTACTTTCTGCTTCCGAAAACCCATACGGTAGTTGTCGGGTAAATGGACACGGCGCACCCCCCGCATGCCTCGGCTGGAGTGCTGGACCGGTGGTTGTCGACATGTATCTGTGCTCACGTGACCCAACGGGCGCAGAGCAGGTGTTGGCAGGTGGCCTGGGTGGCAGGCAAGCTCCGTGGGTATGGCCAAGGACGATGCCACCGCGCCGTGTGCCTATCAATCAGAGCACCAGGTTGGCGGTGGTATATAATGCTCCTGCCGCATTGAGGTGCAGTCTGCCATAGGTATGGTGAAGTTGGTCAGTCGCTCGCACGACTTCGATGTTCCGGGGAGAGGGGGGGGGGGGGGGGGGGGGGGGGCAGCCTGTGTGACATACGCACATGGCCCTCGGCATGCGGCATTGCTGCTGGGTGTTGAGCTGCCCTGATGCGCTTATCCGATACTGATAGGCCTACATCCGGAACCCCAGATTAGGGAGATGCAGGTGATTGGTTGGGGACCGCGGCCCAATACGCTGACAACGCCGTATCTATGTTCCACCGGCGGCATGACCTAACTATGCGCCTCTGACATGACTCTACATGCTGTAATGCAACCACCTCTAATTGCGGTTGTGCACCATCCTGGACTTACCCCCCCCCCCCCCCCCCCCCCCCGCCCCTCTCCCCCCTCCTCTCTGGCTCGGGCCTCCGGCCCCTGCGTCAGGCCTGCAGCGCACATCGCCGTTTGCCCCCCATCAGCGCCGATGACGGTCACGGAAGCAGCGACTGCGCCCGTGGCGCCCGCGGCCGCTGCCTATGACGTGGGCGCGTCTACCAACATCCGCTGGCACGAGTCGCGCGTGAGCCGCGCGGACAAGGAGGCGCTGCTGGGGCAGCGCGGCGTCGTGCTGTGGTTCACGGGCCTCAGCGGCAGCGGCAAGAGCACGGTGGCGTGCACGCTGGAGCACATGCTGGCGGCGGAGGGCCGCTTTACTGTCAACCTGGACGGCGATAACGTGCGCCACGGTGCGGCTGCCCCTCCCCCGCCCCATCCCTTGGATTGACCCCGGCCCGCAGGACACCGCCACACCGCAGTCCTCATCCTGCCGTCCCGTGCAACGGTGAAAATGGGTGGCATCTTTATCAACCAAAAACGATGTGTGTGTGTGTCTGTGTCTGTGTCTGTGTATCCGACCGCCCGGAGGTAGGGAAACTAACCGAAATGCAGACGGGAGCTTGAGTGGCCCTATGGATCTGCAATCTGTTCGGTGCCTATTCGATAACCAGGCTCCGCCGGACGCCTTGATGGGTGCCGACGGGAGATTCGGTCCGCGCGGGTGAGGCGCGGGTGAGGCGTACCCGCGGCTGTGGCTCCTCTTGGGTGTGAAGCCGGAAAGGAAGAGGGGGGGGGGGGGGGGGGGGCGGGGGGTCACCACAATTTGTTATTCTCATTTAATAATGTGGAAGTAGCGAATATTAGGATTCAATGGGCGCAGCGATTTCTGCTTGCCCCATTGTTTTCTATAATCCTTATTGTTACATACCCGTATAATACGGTAGAATTAATTACAGCTCCCAGGGTCAAAAAAATATGCATTGTTTTGCACCTCTATGAGGGAATACTCGTGATTTATACCGACTGAGTCCTCCGTTATAATCGTTTGGTCCTCTTCACGTGGAGAAGTCAAACAACGTTATTATTTCATCCGCAGGTCGTTTGTGTTCGTACGGAAATCCGCATACCCGACAAGCCGCAGAAGTCAGCAAGATGCTGCAGTAAACGAGCAGAGGGTGCCGTGAAGGAATCGGGAGATAGCCGGAAAGTGCTTTACCAGAATCAGAGGAAATTTTCCACTCCGCTTTCTGGAGATATTAGTGGGAGAGTAGGGGACCCCCCCCCCCCCTGAGCAGGACGGAGGCGCGCGAGGAATACGGGCGTGCTCAATGGGCGACATAATCAGCGAGAGCACTTTTATTGTCAGTTGGGATTGGTTTCTCTACCTTTTGCACCTGCGTTATCTCACCCGGGCCGGAGGCCTGCCACATGCGTCTCGTATTTGACAAATACGCTGTGGAGTATGGCGGCTGGTGTCTCGCACGATTGCCCCCGGTCAACCCACAGTTGCCGCCCCTCCGGCTCGGCATCCTCCGGCGCATCACGGCCGCCAGGACCTACTGCTACCCCACAGCCACCTCGGCCGCCTCCGCTACCCCGGTAGATGCTGCCAGGGGGGGGTGGCGGGTGCGGGCGTGCCGGTCTGCCACGACGGGCGGTCAACGCTCCCAGCCCGGTGCAGCGTAATCGGCGCCCCCCGCGACTTCCACACGTTGGCGCGTTGCGGGGCGGCGGGTGGCCAACGCGCGCGGGGGCGCAACCCTTGGCCGCCGTGGTGTTGACGTCGGTCGCCGGATGTGTCCCCAGGGGGTTTTTTGGGCGAGGGGGGCGAGGACCGGAGGGGGGGGGGGGGGGGGGGGCATGACTGGCAGGTTGGATGCACGCCGGGCAGGCGCGGCACGTTCAACTTTTTTGGTTGCCCTATACCCCTCCCTAATAGGTAGTAGTGAGGAAATTCAGGCCTGACATCAGAGGACAAGAGGGGGACTGACATTATGCGTTTAGGATCCACAATGGACAGGAGAGGGGCTGACAACAATCAACTATTGTCCGGGATTCCAAGAGTGTGCCGGCGCACCTATAAGCACGCTTCTTGTAGTAAGTCCAGAGCTGGGCTTGCGCAACCTTTCAGAACATTCGCTATGGTTCCGCTTTGATTTCGTCTGCATTTGACTGTTGACAGGTGGGGCGGGTGCGCCTCCCCATCGTGCTCTTATCGCCGCGCCGACACCCGCATTAATAACGTAGCGACTATAAAAGCGGTGCGGGTTGGAGGCAGGGTGCCCCTCTCTTCCTTTGTGATTAGCGCATAGTGCATCAGGATCGTCAGGCGAGGTTCGCGCTGGCTGAGCTGGCGCTCGGCGCAGGCCTGAACAAGAACCTGGGCTTCAGCGCGGCGGACCGCGAGGAGAACATCCGCCGCATCGGCGAGGTCGCCAAGCTGTTTGCGGAGAGCGGCGCCATCACGCTCGTCAGCTTCATCTCGCCGTACCGCGCGGACCGCGAGCGCGCGCGGGCGCTCATGGCCGACCCTGCGGACTTCGTGGAAGTGTACATGGAGGTGCCACTGGAGGTGCGCCGCCGCGCCGGGCTGCACCGCGCTGCAACGCCAACCTGCCCGCGACCCCACCGCGATGCGATTTCCCCATCGACCGCCTACTGTGTGTAGTGCGGGGCGAGCCAATGTGATGTTTGTACTTTTTGGTTAATACAGGGAGAGCGTCCAGAGAATGCACGCAAAGTACTGGGGAAGGAAAAAGCCTACATTTAAGCAGAACCCTCTTTAGGGTTTGACAAATGTGATGTTTGTCCATACAGTATTAGTACACACATCGCATCACGTACTCGTAGTAGTTTTGCCGACCGCAGCCGCAGGAAGAAAGACAAGAGCGAACGACGAGCGTTCGCGTGCTGTGCCAACCCATAAGGAGTAGTACTGTACCCGCGGGGCGCGAAGGCATGGACAGTTGGACACCGGCTATAACGTGCTACGAGGGGGTTATAGGGTGTTGAAACCTATATGAAACCCTACGGTAAAGAATACCCTTCAGCACAAAACTGCCGAACGCACCACTGGGAAACCCTAAACCCCGCCATCCCGTAGGAGCATCCCCAAATGACGGCACCACATACTGGTGGTACACCACATCTGCCGTGATTGTGGAGCACGCGAGCCGTGGGTCCCTGGTTCATGCGGGTGCAGGTCATCAGTGTCTTGTGTACTACAGTCCGCAAAATAATGGTGGCACTATGTAAAAAAGTAAAAAAGTTCGCCCCGGGTCATCGGCCGAAGCCGCCCCAGCACTTGACCTCTTGCGCCAACTGCAGTCGTAGGTCTGGCATAGCCCAAAGACCATTGCCTCATTCGAACCCCGAAGGGCTATAATGCATCAACCGGGTAAACCCGGGACACGCCGGGACGAGATTGCCGAAAATACATCGGCCAGGAGTCGATACATGGACCTCTCGCGTACGAGACGAGACGGTGGCACTATGTACTCGCGTACGCTTATTACTGCGCCACACCGCAAAGGCCGCGCTGATTCTGACGAGATACATATGTTGAAACTGTGGGTCCGTGGTGCTTTCCCATCGAGGTAAGGGCTGGGGCGAGTGTGAGAGCCTTGCTTGGTGCTGAACGCGCCCGTTCGGTTCACGCCTGTGGGCAGTACGCCCCAAGTCCGGACCGCCGAAGTCCGAAGGTTTTAGAGGAAAAACCCTAAAACTCGAAGGACTTGGGCGGCGGCCGCGAGGCGACTGGGCGAGGACTCGAGGAGCGGTCTCGCAGCCGCGCCGCCTTATCTATTGTGCGCCCGAGTTTCAACTAAGTTTTAGTTCGTATGGGCAAAATGCCCACCGAGTGCGCACACTAGCAACCGAATATGATGCCATATTAAAGAGCAAACGGCGTGCGAAGGCACGGGCTCGGGATTCATGAGAGCCACCATACATACCTGTACCTATGCATACTGTATAAATAGGGCATTGAAGTGACCTATCGAACCCTAGTTGTATCGTGCGCACGTTTGATGCAACGCGGCGGACCGTCTTGCATAGTATCAATTCGCCTACTTCACGACCGTTTGCGTTTTTCTCTGGGGCATGCCACCGCATCAATGCGGCGACGGGCATGGGCTACTTGTTCGAGGGGGCACCATGTCCAGCCCGCATACTGCAGGAAGCGGTTCGATGCCAAGTGGCGTGCAACCTTCTCACGGATTTGTACTCTTGTCCCTGTTATTTTGCGGCCTGTAGTACCCCCCCTCTACTCCTCTCCACTGCTTTGGCTTGCTGCCCCCATCGCGCTGTGTGTCAGTGGCTGCTGAGGGAGCGCACGACACCGTGCCGCCGGCCCACAGGTGTGCGAGGCCCGCGACCCCAAGGGCCTCTACAAGGCCGCCCGCGCCGGCAAGATCAAGTGCTTCACCGGCATCGACGACCCCTACGAGGCGCCGGCCGCTGCGGAGGTGACCCTCGCCGCCGCCGACGACGCCGGCGCCCCCGTGCCTGCCGACGCCATGGCGGCGCAAGTGCTGGCGTACCTGCGGGAGGGAGGCTACGTGGCCTCTCCGCCGCCCGCCGCACACTAGACACGAGGCCTGCCGTGTCCCGGAGAACTTGTAAAGACTCCAATTTTTAGGCAAACGCAACCGCCAAACAACCAACGGGCAACATCAGTGGACATCGATGAATATCAAGCACTCATGTAGTTTAGCGATGTATTGGGGAAACATGGGTATTGATCTAAACTAGTGTATGGGGTTTCCTCCTTTTCTAACCACTTTTCCGGCTACATGTGCCGCTAAGTTGTACGGGTCACTAGTTCATCCGTCGCTGCGCCCGTGCGCATGTTGCACGGGTAGAGATAAAAGCAGCCGCAACAGCCGAGCATGTCATCTTCCCGTTTCGATGTGTTACACACAGCGCTTAACTGTCCCGTAACATGTTGCGGGCAAGTTCACATGCTGTTTCAAGACCATACCCGGCTCACCATCCGTGTGTGTAATTCTCATCCGTACGGACGCCTGTGCGTCACCATGTCATATGGAGAAGACCCCGTCGCCAGGTCGACGCTCGAATCGCTGCAAGCAGACATTCATGCCCATTCTACATTGCTGGTCGAGCTCACATCGTCGTTGGCCCATTTGATGGCTCGTGAACGTGGTCTTGATGGAGACGGAGCACATGGCTCTGATTCCGGGCAGCGCGTCGCGGGACAGCCGGCATGCAGCGGGAGGAGCTTCGAAAAGGTATCGCAGCAAGGAGCGGAAATGGGTGGGTGGGGGGGGGGGGGGGGGGGGGGGAGTGTTCAACCCAAAACGGGGCGCCACGGGCGGGTAGCCGACGCGGGCCTCCCAGCGCCAAAACCGCCGCCAACTCGGTCGCGTCCCCTTCCGCCGAACGTGGAACTCCCTCTCCAGCACAACATCCCGGGCCACTCCAATAGCGGCACACTAGGCCGAATGTGAGGTGGAGGCGCCGACATGACAAGAAGGGAGAGGGTGCTCCAACAGTCAGCAAACGATAAGTTGCCCGACGGGACCCGCAACGACATAAGACGCCGGTGTCCAACTCGCACATACTGCTCCTCCGCGGCAGTGAAAGCACGGGCGGGTCCAAGGCTACCAAGGTGCCACCGGTGCACGAGCGCCGCCCTCATTCCTAGCCGGGGGTGGAGGCGGACGGAGGGTTCACAATTCAAAAGGCCGAGGACGGTCGTCGGGTCCACCCAGGCAGCGGGGGGGGGGAAGGGGGGGGGTGGGGGGGGAGGAAAGTAGGTACTTGCTCATACCGAATATTGGTGTTCCTGTCCTTGGGGCGAAAAAATAAAAAACTTGGTGTTCCGAAACCCTGATTTAGCATTTTGTAGTCCGACATTTATAATAATGCTGGTGCATTTTGTGTGTAATTGCATCCCCCACTACAAGTAAGGATATTTTCAGCGGGCGATCGCCTTAATTATTAATAGTTCAAACGGATAGCGCAGATCCTGTGCATGTTTATTTTATTTATCGTAGTTTGTGACATACAGCTGTGCAGGCCTACCCAGGGCTTTCCGTATTAACTGGATTGCTGCCTAAACGGCCGCCGTCGTAGAGACGCTGCAAGGGTTTCACTGGTGCCAGTCCTGTCCCGGGGGCGGGGAAAAAAAAAGAACTGCTGTGCAGGCCGCGCTGCCGACGCCGTGCCGCGCTACTCGCGTGCGTGCGCATGCTGGGTGAGGCCCGCCTTCTGCAGTACCCGGTACGGTAGACTTACCTGGGTGTTGGTCTTTGAAGAATTCATAATCGTACGGTAGAGAACCCCAAAGAACAGCCTGAGAACCGCACCGCGGCTTAGGCCGCCGTCGGATCGTCCGAGGGTTCTCGAACCTACAGCTGGGTAATCCGGCTATGCTGATGCGGTGCTATGCTGGCGCAGTTTTAATTCGTAGCAAGACCGTGGCAAGGCTCATAAGGAATAGTCGCTATATGACAGTACCTGTAGCGATGGTAATAGCGAGTGAACGTCCTTTATTATTATTTACATCCATAATCGCGCGCAAGCAATTAATAAACAAGGGCGGGCTACAGAATTACCCGTCGCTATAGTAGTCGCTACTGCATATCATCAGGTCATCAAATTCGGTGCGACTCTTATTGAGGCTGCTGTGCCCGATCCACCTGGTACCGTACCAATAGCGCCCCCCCGTTCCACAGGTTTGCTGTCCGCCTTCCGCCATGGTCGCCGCAGGGCTCTCACCCGCGCGCATACACACAACGGCGTTGCTCCGGCGTGAGCGCGCACGACCTGACGGTGGTTGGGGCGTGGGCGCGCCAGGTCGGACAGCACGACCCACCACAGCATTTCTCGAAAGGCGGTATCGTTGGCAGAGCAACAGTCGCAGATACGTCCTCAGGGTGTGGTGTGGCTGGTTGTGGACTCATAGGGTTTTTGCTGCCAGAAGGCGGGCGTAGTGGGGAGGAAAGGGGGGACGGCGGCGGCAAGGTCCCGGGAGGGGGGGGGGGGGGGGGGGGGGGTCTGACGAATTCGTTCGTGCTCCGCGGATGCCGTGGGCCGTCTGGAAGGTGGCTCCAAGCGCAGGTGGTGCCGCAAGTGCTTCGCTCGCTGAGCCGGCTAGGGGAATTTAAGGTAAAACCCCGGCTAGGGCTGGGGTATAGACTTTGGTGCCGAATCATATACATGTGGCAGTGAGGTGCACGAGAGCGCGTCCGCGGCTGCAAGCACTGCCTGCCTATGACAAGGCCAGCATGTGCGCAGCAGCACTGCCTTGTAGCACTGCAAGCGTTGTGGCCTCGGGCATCTCAGTCGCCCCGCTGCCCCCATAGCGCCGCCCCGGGGACTTAGCGGTTTATAGAGGACTCATAAATATGTCGCCAGATGTACCGACTATATATTGACCCATTCTGGTGTCATCCATGCCGAGGTTCTACAAGCAGGAGCTGCCAGCTGCGGCGACTGTTGCTGAGCGCAGCTTGCTGGAGTTAGGTGTTGCTGGCGGCAGGGGCAACAGTATTGGCGCGGGTGGGAGCGCTTGAGTGCTTCGCGTGTGGATTGTGATAAGGATACGTTGATGTTGCTTAGGTAAAACCATTCATGGCGCTTGCTGGTTTGGCCCGTTCGGTTGGCCGCCGCCCTCCACCTAGTCAAAAATGTTGTATATGTGCGCGATGCGTGCGTGCCCGCCTCATATGCACCGCTTTCACCCTCCATCATTGGGCGTACAGTTGGGTCACCATGTCAATGGTCAGTGTTGCTAAATTACATGCATGGCTACCTAGATTGTACTGTCCTTTGCTGCCGCTAGATCCATTGCAAGCTTCTGGAGACTGCGCTTTCCCCTCTTATTATCGAGAGCAACAGCGAGGGTCTAACCATCATCAACTGTACCGCGGAAGTTGGGATCTGGCATGATCTCTTGGATTATCACTTGGCGGTAGTGGAAGTAGCTTTGGCTGTTTCGCTTTTTCCATGCATGGAACATGGGGTAGTCATCCGCCCTACCCTCCAGAAGCATTGATGCCACCGGGTCTTTGCGGACCTTTTTCCCATTGCCACATCACACCCACCCATCCATTCAATGTCAAAGGATGCACACTGTAGCAGCCCATACTGATTGCGGCTTATGCCAGTCAGCAGCATTCGCCTGCTCATGTTGGGGCTTTTGGTATCCCCCCCCCCCCCCCCCCCCCCCCCCGCGCGGCCAAACCGTCACTTGCGTTTTTTGACCCCATCTGATGTGTTCATTATGCTTATGTTTGCGCCCATGTTGGCGCTGACATTCTGTTCTGGCCTTGGGGCCCTCAGTCGCCCCGCTGCTCCCTCAGCGGGTTTACATGGGATTCATGAATATATCTCCAGACTTACGGAAGATTTATTGACACATTTTGGCGTCATCCATGCTGGACCTGCCTCCTGCAGCGAGCGTTGATGACCGTAGCTTGCTGGGGTTTGGTGCTGCTGGCGGCATGGGCAACAACATGGGCGCGGGTGATTGCCGTGGGAGCGCTCAAGTGCTAACCTTCGGGTGTAGATGGTGATAAGAGGCGTTGATATTGCATATATAAAACCAGTGTAATAATTCAGGGCGCTAGTAACTCTGGCGGAGCTGGGCGGTAGTGGGAGCACCTGCACCATGCACGCACACAAGGGAAGTTGAGACTGTTGCCGTTAAGTGGCCACGATCCTGCCAAATCTTTCCAGCCTCCGCATGCACGCGCGCTTGCAGTGGGCGAGCTGATTGCACCGTGCACCAGGTGCACCGCTTTCATCCCCCGTCACTGGGCTTACAGTGGGAGCACCGTGGAAATGGTCAGTGTTGTAGAATTACATGCATCGCTTTCTAGATTGTACCCTACTTTGCTGCTGCTAGATCTATTCACAGCTTCTAGAGACTGCGTTCTGCGCTCTGAAACCTTCTGCCTCATGAGTTGTTGGTTGGGAGTTTGCCCTGCATGGCAAGTATCTCCTTCACCTCGGCAGCGTCATTCTCCTTGCGCGGGCGACATGACGGCGCCGGAATTGCATATATCACTGGTTCCTGGCATCGGCAGAGGTCGGGCAAATTATGACTAAAAAACTAATAAAAATCATTGGGGCGGGAAAAACGAAAAAAAATATCATATAAAAACAATATCACGGTTATTGTGAGTGTGGGGTTTTTGTTTTTGTTTTTGTTTTTTTTTTTGGGGGGGGGGGGGGGGGGGGGGGGGGTTCCAGGCAACCGAAGTAACCTATGGTATCCCAGGTGTCGCAAAAAATACCTCATCTTCGGCAGCATGCAGGTGCCCAGAGTCGTCGAGACCGTTTACCAAGCGATCAGCCCGTGTGAGAGCGGGAGAGCCGGCGGCGGCCGAACCGGGGTGCACCGCGACACAGGGCAAATGGCGCCACGGCGAGCCGGGCCGCCTAGCTGTTAGGTGATGCGCTCACGATGGCGGCGGGCTTGAAGAGTTCCATACGAGCAAGAGGGGAAGGAGTACCGCGCTATCGTACGGCGCCGGTCAAACTATGTTTTCTTGCTGGGCGGTTCTCTACAGTGAGCTCCTCGACGACCGATGCCGGCGACAGGGTTCGCTCCCGCTCGCAGGCAGGGCGGCGCTTCGGACGACCATTGCGCACCCGCGCCGATGGATGATGAGCCCTACAGCATAAGCGCGACGACTACCCGTAGGTAGCGTCTTCTCGTAATACGTGTTAACCTCGTAAGAATTAATCCTTTGTCGCTATGGATTGCATGCAACATAGCCCGTACATGGGCGCCTGCGCGCTGTGGCGGGATCTGGCGGACAAATGTGTTGAAGCTATGGTACGGGTTGTTCATCCCGCTCCGCCGGCCCAGCCGCGACACATCATGTAAAGTACTGCTCGCCGGCTCTGACCGGCGGCGAGTTCGTTGGAGTGTACGTCCGGGTTCTTTGGGGGGGAAGAACGCCGGGCTACGCCGTAGCCCGGCGGATTCGGCCGCCGGCTGTGTACGGGATAGGAGGTTCTCGGGCCCGGTATGCCGTTCTCGGGGTTCTCAAGAACTCAGGTACGGGTGCTCAGCACGAGTATGGCAGTGCCCCGACGCGACATCAGCACGCCGTAGATTACGGGCCTCATCCCCTTGTGCTTGCTGTTGCGCTTGCCTGCGCTGCTGTCGTCCCGTTCGAGAGCGAGATTACTGGCACGCCCTGACCTGTAACCAAAGGCCGCTGCCGTCACTGGTCAGCTGCCGCGTCTCGGGCGCTCACGCAAGCCGGCAAAGGACCGGCCGCGCGGTCTTCCGGTGCAGTGATTGGTCTACAGTCTACCCCAAGGTGGTGCGACGCGGTACGCCCGAAGTTTGCCGAAGTGGCAGGCGGGAGTGAGTCAGCGACGACCGAGCGAGGGGCAGAAGGCCGGCCTGAGGAGACGGTATCGTCAGAATGACGAGCGCGGAGGACGTCGTGAAGTACGCCTTTTACTACCCCAGCCGGGCGGACGTCATGCAAGACGTGAGAACCAGGGGGCGCGTCACGAACGCCTCGCACGACCTCGGAACCGCCTCCCATGAGATGCGCCACTTTATCGACCGCGACTTCCTCTCCTCGCTGGAAGGCGGCGACCAGCTATTCCTGGAGCTGGCCGCGCCGCTGCCGCCGTGCCAGGGGCTGACAGGCGCCAAAACAGACGCGCCGCTCCACGTGTTCGGCATGCTTTCGCAGCCCCTGCCGGTGAGAGTCCGGGCAGCGCGCCAAGAACAGATGTTGGAAGATGGCCGCAGAACGCGCATCGCGAAGGGCGACTCGTTCCCTGTCGATCTGCAGCTGACTAACGTCCTGGTGGTTGACCGTTTGCCCGTGCCTCTGCACATCTCCAAGACGAGCCTGCTTCGCTGCTGGCCGGAAGGCGAGCACAGTGGCGACCTGTTTACTACCCGTTTCGACGGAGTCCGGCTCGACAAGGAGGCCTTTCCACCGTCCTACCACCATCACCCATACTGGTGCTCACCGGACGTCCACATACTTTCCACGTGCGCATCGCTCCCACGCCAGGAATTCAATGCCGCATCCGCAACGATCGCAGCGCAGCAGACCTCGGATGCTGCGCACCGGCGGTGCTGTGAGTGCTGCGGAGCTGCTGCTGATAGCAGCAAGCAGGTGTTGCGGTGCTCTCGCTGCATGGTCGTGCGATACTGCGACAAAGCCTGCCAGAAGGCTCACTGGCGGGAGCACAAGAAGACCTGTCGCAAAACGACCTCTGGCCACCAGCCAGTCCCCACTGCAGGGAGTCTCACTTCAGTCTGACCTCATCCTGGCCTCGTCCTGACAGGTACATACGACCCTGGACTGACCCGCTTTGTGGGTCGATGGAACGAGGCGCGCCCAGACGACAGCGCCAACTCGCCATGATATACAATATATTGAGAACAACAAATCAATGCCCCAAATGCAACTCCGACGCTGTGTGGGGGAGTGCGGAGTGAAAACCTGTTAATAACTGAGATTACTTGCACACTTGATAAAATACTTCATCGACATCCAACGCCGCGCCTATAGCGGAAGCCGTGCACCCCCTTGGCCTCAGGAGTGTTGCTGATTTCCGGCAGATATGAGAACTTGCGAGTGGCGCAGATGGTCGGCAGATATCATATTTACATATATTCATGTACAAAACGGCAGTGTAAAAGTCTACATACTGATGACACCTGCTCGAGATCAGTTTAGTCACAGGTTTCCTGCCATAAATGCGGTAGACAGCACTCAGGCAGCGATATAGAGTGTGCAGGATGCAGATGCCCGGGAACACT